>VXBB01012525.1:1215594-1255641 GCA_013399915.1 Illadopsis cleaveri
AGCGCTGCCTCTCCGGCGGGGCCGCTGCCCGCGGGCTGCTTGCGCATCGTGGGGAAAACCCTCCTTCCGCACAGCCCCGAGTGCAATGCTCGCCTCGAGTTGATGCCGTCCCAGCTGTCCTCGAAAGTTTGGAGAGAGGGCACGCGGCGTGGCGGAGCCGCCGGGATGGGTTGGGATGCGCCAAAGGGCAGCGCCCACAGAGCTGCTGAGGGCCTGGTGTGTGACACACAGGTGAAAGAGTTCACATGGATGGACGCTCACAGGCGTGCACGGCACGCTGTTAAACCTCGTAGTATATGAACAAGCAGTTCCAAAAGAATCGCTGAAAGCTTTGGCATCTGTTAATCCAGAAATAGCAAGTAAATTTTTTTTCCTGGTTAGAAGAAAATGTGACTGGTACATGATTCAGTTATTTGTAGAAACATGGTGTGTGTAAGAGAACCTAAGATACGGTACATGTGAGAGAACCTAAGTGAACAGTGAGCAAGAGTTCAGGCAAGGTTTCCCCGTTTAATGAGAGAAAGTGAGAGATCGTGGAAACGGTGAGAAAAACTGACGTAATGCAAATGAGAGACAGTAGGTAACACTGGAGTGAAGAGACTACAGGAACCAGGGAGCAAAGTAAATCATCATCCATGGTGCTGGGACAAGAATCAAAAGGTAGAGCTCTATCTGAGAATCAAAGACAAGTACTGGAGAAGCAGAACTTCAAAAATGAAGGTGAAATGAGTTTTTCTGGATTTTGAATTTGGAGGTTTCTTAGCAGAGGAGCTCAGAAGAACAAATAAATCATTGGATAATGTTCAGATTTTACTTAACAGATTAGCTGAGGCTGAAGACAGTGCAGTAAGTTGCAGAAGGAATCTCTTCCTGTGGTGGTACAGAAAACAGTCTTTGCAGCTAAATGTGATACTATGGTGTCTTGAGTAAACCCATAGCCAAGTCTCTTAATGCAGATTTTCTCCCAGGTTGGCAATTCCTTTTCCCAGTGTGGTATGAGAACCTCCAAAATTACTTGAATCTGTCAAACTTGTAAGTTTGTCCTTTCCAGTACACAGGCACCTTGCTCTCTTCTGAGACACAATTGTTCAATTTTCTGAGGGCTGATCTAGAGTCCTGGGCTAGTCAAAGATCTTGGGTTTAATTAACTGTAATGGGGTGAAGCATATAGTCTGTACTACACTGTGAATCAGAGTAGATGATACAGTGATGTTCTTAAATACTGCAAAACTCTGACAGAAATCTGCAAAGCAGCATGAGACAGGAATTAAGCATCATGGCAGACAAGTGGTCCTCTCCAAATCCAGTAGAATTTGGGGTTTCCAAAGAGATTGTTATTCTCCATTCAGACATGCTATCATCATTTAAACCATGACCCTGTCTGAGTTTTAACTGCTTTGATGGGTAGGAAATCACCTTGAGCAACTCTTGAACGAGCCAGTTTTACCTACTGAGTAGAAGATATGTTAATTTTCTGTTAAAGATACGTAAATTTTTCTATTTAAATAGAAAAGAAAAATCCCAATAAAATGTAATCACACTACAATGCCTGTTGCTTGAATAGACAACCTAAACCTCCTATCCAGACTCCTTTTGAATTAGTGATTGAGACTCTGCTAACACACAAGTGGCTGTGTTGGATCTGTCCAGAAAGTCTGTGTAATTCAGTGTCATTTCTCTTCACTGGCAAGCCCTAAATATCCAGCACTTCACTCCTCTCCAAACCCCTGGGAGCTCAGGGATCTGACCCAAGCTTGCCCACTGTGTGTTCAGTACATCTCACTGAACCCACATACACTTTTAAAGTCTGTGGTACCATGTTGCAGATGCTCTGATCCTTGTTTACGTGAAAAATCTCTCCATTTGTTTTTCAATGTGCTGCCTGTTTTCATCCGGCAGCCTGTATTTCTTGCATTGAATGAAGCAGTGGACAAGCAGCTCCTCTCCATGCTGATGACATTTTAGCTGTCATTCCCCTGCCTGGGTTACTGCTTTTTCAGACTGAAGAGTCCTAGTTGTTCCATAAATGGAAACCAACTCCTGCTTATGATTACCCTTTTATGCCCTACCCTGAATTTACCCAGTTTTTTTTACACCTTTTCTGAAGGGGGGACCAGAACTGCAGCTTGTACTCAAGCAGTAAAATCACTCGCACAATCATGGTCCCTTCCTAGTTGTGGTACTGCATGTCTTACAATATTAGCCTAGTCAGGGTCAAGTCTTTCTATGAAGTTTGTAAATTATTGCATACAAAGTTTCTATTTGAAACCACATCTTTCCATGATTCTCCTTTCCTGAATTCCTAGTGAAAACATGGAATGGTTTCACCGAATCTGCTAGATTAACAGCAGCTAAAGGGACAAAAAAATTTAAAAAAATATTGCCAGTTCTTTAATTATTTTCAGGCCTAAGCTTACATTCACTGAAATCAAGAGTGACAGACTTGGTCTCTTACTCTGTAACTAGAAGTGATTTAGAATTGAACCAATATTTATCTACAACTTAAAGCTATAATTACAACTTGAAAGTGTTTATTATGCATATCGAGCTGCACTGTATCTGACTGCTGAGATACTGTTCTTCTGTGTCTCTCTAAGATTAGTAGTATCTCAGTTTCATATACAGCAATAAGTACATGTTCCAAATCATTATTTCTTGTCCCTAGGCTTGCACAATTTTGTCTAGCATAGGCATTTACAAGATAATACACCAATCTTCAAACAAAATTCATGACTTGGTTCACCATTGCTTCTGAGAGATACAAATACTGCAGTGTTCATACTTCAAAACACTAAAATGAAGTAGATGATAGCATTAGCTCAATACATTGCTGGTAGCCATAGTTTTAAATAAACCTAACAGCTGGCATAAGCAAATGCAATGATTTGGGGGACTTTTTTCGTTTTTTCACAGGCACCAAGCTACCATTGCAGGGACAGATACTTCCTAAAATTATTTCTGATTCTCAGCTGGTGTAATGTGCATGTATGTGGAGGTGATGTAGCTCTGCTCACTGCTGCATTCTGCAGCTCTTCCAAATGGGAGAGGCCCAGGAAAGAACAGGTATGTTGGCAGGTTGGAAGTGACTGATTTGCACAGTTGTCAATAATGCCAAAACAACCACAGAACCTTTAAGACAGTCTCTGCTCCACAGAGAAACTGCATACTTAAAAATCTGGGAAGGGGAAGAAACCTCCCAACATGCAATTATTAAGCTTTACCCACTTCTTGTCCTTCTATTAATAGTCATATATTTGCTTACACAGGGCCGAGGCTGTGTATGGGTGATGTAATACCAGATTTTCAGATGTTCTACCCCAAGGTTACTGGCACTTAACACCAGCGGTGTTGCAACGCTCTGTTAAACGTGAGCAGGGCAGAAATCACATGAACTGACGTCATTTATAGAAACAGTTGCTCTTTCAGCCTGACACAGGGCACTGTTCAGTGAGACCTGAGGCAGTGCTGCCCTTTTGAGGACTTCAGCTCTGGGGACGATTGCCTGCACGCCTGGGAAAACTGCCAGGCCAGGCTATTGCACAAAAAGCTGTGCAACAGGAGCTGACAGGGACACTCATGGCAGGAAGAATCAGTCACTGGAGGAGAGGTTGCAGAAAAAACTGGTCCCCAGTAACCAAGCTGGAATTTCCCAGTGCAGCAGAACTACAGGAAGACAGGCAGTCTGGCTGCTGCCTCATGCTGACATGTGTTAGCATCAGCTCCTGCTGCTAGTGGGTACATTCAAACCAAAAAGGATTCCATGAAAGTTTTCTCTGGATCTCAGTGGAATTAGAATTTAGATTCTTCATGGGAATTCTGAGTATCTTTTGGATTGGCTGAATAAAGAGTCAAGTCCTGTCACTTGCACATTTCCACATTGCAGAACAGAAGTGAACTCATGACATTACTGTCACAGGGAGGACAGAGCATTTGGCCATTTTTTCAAAAATTTATAAGTGTTATTAGAGAAAGGTGGAGAGGAATTGAGAGTGTTTACAGCCTCTGGTGTGTTTTTGAACCATTTCTCCCAGGGCTCTTCAGGAAGATAGATATTTCCTTGGCATTTGAACTCTTCCAACCATGAGGAGTGGAAGATCATAAAAATACAGGAAGCCTTGTAGGAGCCACAACATATGTACTTATGTCTTTCAAAAGGGCTTCAGAGGCTTTTGGCTTGCCTGACAGAGGACTAAGAATCTACTGAATGAAAAGCAATAGTGGATTTATTACAGCATTATCAAGAACTGAACTGGGAAGAATTTGTAAGGTAGTACCAAACTTTCTCAGTACAGGGCAGTAGGAGCACGTGGTGATTCTGGCAGGGTGTGGAAGCAGATCAGCTTCTCCCTCTGTCATCTTTAAAGGTGATACATAAATGACAGCAAACTAAATAACCTGCAAAAGGTGACATCTTACTGCTAAGTATTTGGTGGAGATCAATCTGTGGTTTTTGTTTTTTTGGTTATTTGAATTATACTTTCTGAATTCTGCTTAGCTAATCAGGTGGTAATAAAACTAAGAGCCCTGCATTTTGCAGGCTGTTATTAAATTTTGAAAATCTCAGGAGAGTATCTACATAAGCAAGAGTTAGCAAATTGTGAGCTATGCAGATTTAAGTAGGAAAAAAATATGCTTATGTCTTTAATATGTGATGAATGCTGCTTTATATTTGAAACCTTGTCCCCAGTGGAACCCATTACAATGATGTTTATACAGGTTTATGCTATAAATGCATGATATTTTCCTTACAGCAGAGTATGTTGGAATTTACTCCTGATTAAAAAGAAAGTGTGAATGGGTGATATCCCAGAATCTAGATTGCTATAGGCACAATTATGCCCTTTTATTAACAAATGAAGCAACGAAAAATATAATTTGTTAACATAAAAAGGACTTTGTACGGCAGGCAGAATTGATAGAAAATGCACCCTGAATCTCCTGCACCAGGTGTGAACTGGAAGCCAGCCAAATCCTACAGAATTCAGGGAAACTGGATCTTCAAGAGCCAGTCTCACACAAAGCCTGGATAGAGGTGCTGACTGTCGTGGAAAAAAGCGGGAAGATGACAGTGATGGATCAGCACACAATTAAATAGCAGGGATAAGTGATGTCACAGCAGGATTTTGGCTGTACGGGTGTCCTGCTTTCAGTTCAAGCAATATTTGTCCTGTAACAGGCCCAGCCACAGGACACAGGGTCTGCATCCATGGTTTTCTCTGTGTGAAACACCCAATGGTTTCATCAGCACAGGAACAACCATGTACTTTAAAATAAACTGCCTGAAGGGAACAGGACAGAGCCTTTCTCTCCTGCTCCTCTTGCCCATCCCCTGAGAGAGGACATCATTTACTTTGTACTGTGGAGTGGTGGGGGCCAAGGGCAGGAGTAGGAGAGGAGATACCCAAAGAAAGATCACCTGTTCCGCACCTCGTCATGGTGTGAACTGTAGACACGAGAGAACCCTCTCCCAGCACACAGCATGGGATCAGGTTGCCACCAAGAGTGTTTTAAGCTTTAGAGGTTCTTAAAAATTCAAGCAGGGATGTGGTAACTTCATCCCTCAGACTAAACAGGCTGACTGTACACAGTACTGTGACTGAATACAACAGAACTCTGGCTTACACGTGGATCTCTTGAATAAGCTCTGTTACTTTTCTTTGTCAAAAGGGAATTATATTATTTCTTGTTGCATCCTTGAGGCTGAGGAGATGAAAACCATTTCTTGCTTTGTGTGGAACAATGAGGCCCTGTTCTCACTTGGGGTCTTAAACTCTTGCTTTAATGTAATTTAGGGGAAAAAAAAGGTTGAGCATTACAGAATGAAATAGAAATGCTAAACTTGATTATTTAACTTCTCTTTCACAAGTGAAACTCATTTACAAGGAAAGGTGCTAACCTGACTTGGATGAGTTCATATACAGTTTCTCCTTGGCCTTTTCTACATCTGCCATCAGCAGTGCCCTATTTGTAGACTTCATCGGTGAAACAGAGCAGTAAGGTACCATTCCTTTAAAAATAGCAAATTCATAAATTTTCCTTTTGTTTCTTAAACCCAGCATGCCATCTAAAACCCTGTCTCATAGCCTGTGACTGTGCACTACTCATTTCTATAACACATTTTGACATCCTGGTTTTATAAGGGCCTGAATTCTCAGTTGTTGCCTTGATGTAAATCCATAGGTTTCCTCTGCCAAATAGGAGCCAGGGCTCTGTGTAAAGATAAGTTGTTCAGTCTTAGAGAAGACTTCAGGGAAATGCCACTGTTACTCATCGAAATTATTCTTTGCTCTGTGAATAAAGCCAATAACATAATTGGAATTATCTGAGGGGTGAAATATGATTCAATTTGAGTAGGCATGGCTGTGTGCAGACATTAGTGGAAGAGTAAATTCAGCACTGAATAATAAAATGAGGCTGTGGTCAGTTTCCATTTGGAAATGTTTGATTTCTAAAGAAGAACGAGGTAATCTCAGAGCACCAGCATCAGATAATTGCGTATTGGTTTCTTTAGGTGGTTGTGCTGCTCTGATCTGGGTCTCCCCTCTGAAGCTGGGCGCTGTGTCAGAGGAGCAGGTGCCCTGAGGTTTCCCTGCGTGTGGGCTCAGCGCTGTGCCCCCATGCAGCGACGCAGCAGTTGTGCAGCGCCCGGTGCTGCTACCTGGGCCAGGCTGCACCGCGGGGGACAGACAAAATCCTGCCACTCACGCTTAGCCTCAGACAAAACCACTTCAAAGCTGATTTTTTTTTTTTCTTTCCCCCAACCCTAAATAGCCACTACAGTAATATGTATATCTGCATACACAAAAGAGTTTGTTCTTAGAAAAAAATCTAAAACAAATGCAGAACCATGCTAGGATTATACATTTCATTTCCCAGCATACAAATGAGGAACTAATTTAGTCTGGGCTGTTCATGCATTTTGCTTTTAACAAACATCCATATGCCAAATAGACCTTCCACATACTTCCCTGCTGGAGTTTTTTTTTCCTTTCAACTTGGTAGGGAACATTTGTGATCCTTATTCTACCAAATATATCTAAAGAATATATTTTGCTCAAGGCTTTCTATTTTATAATTTAAGAGAAACAAAATCAATTCATGGCTCTGGCAGTCTCGCTATTATGACAAGCATACATCTGTGCAAAAATACCCCAATCCCTAATTAATTACAGAATGTTATTAACATTTTATAATTTAGCATTGGTTACTTTATTTAATTTTAAAAACACAGCCATATGAAGTTACTTTTTATGGACCACTTTTTCATCTTTTGCCTGCAGTTCTGAAATCTGGGTAGTTTAGCATAGATACAGAGATATTTGCTTGTTATCAAGATTATTTTCTGTTCAGTTGGTTCTCAGTCCTTTATGTAATGACTTCAATACTGAGGCTTGACACTTCACTCCTGACTCATGCAGCACTGATGAACAGTGTTAATGGGAGTTTTTTCCAATTAGAGGAAACAGGCTGAGAGTCGTGTTCTTTAAAATTAATACTTTTTATGAATATATAATGCTGATCATATTTCTCATTTACCAAGGCACATCGAGTTTAATTTTAATTCAGCTTAGTAAATACTTCACAAAAATATGTCCTGTTGGAGTTAAAATGGCTCATTGCTGAAAGACATTTATTTATTGATCTGGTAAAGAGCTACACATAAAATTACTATCAACTTTAATCAGATGAGGGCAATTATTTTATACAACTAATTAGTGAAGCTAATGAAAAATCTGAGCAGGTATGAACTTCTGTGAAGCATTTGTATTTGATTGAAAGATCAGTCTTGATTTGAACATTGAGATAAATCCTCTGTGTTTCCACTGCAACTGCAACAAGTGTTTTTGCAGCTATTCAGTGTTTTCCTGTGCTTACACATTCAGTATTTATAGTGGACTTACGTAGTCTGTCAGGTTCATTTGTAATCTTTAAACTATCCTCTCATACTTTTCTATGACCCTATTAAAAATACAATCTAAAAGGCAAACAGTCAAAACCTTGCTTTTCTCTGTATTCGCTATTCAATTTGCTCTCACCCAATTTGGTCCTGAGGAAGTATCTTTTATAGCTGTGGTGTGACATGGGCACTGTACTGGGCAGCCAAAGGAAACAAGTGGTTCTCATTCACAGATAATACAATGACAGTGCTTTTTGTGGCTTGTAACTACATCTGCACTGCTCACTGAACCATCCACATTTATGCTCAGCTAAAGAAAAGCACATTTGGCCAAAAATGAAATACATTTTTAATTGGTATCTTCATGCACATATTTAAACACCAATCCAACACGAATGCTTGTCTGAAGCAGTACTGTGAGCTCTGTAATACAACTTCATAGCCTTATATGGTTTTTATCTATGTTTTTGTGTGTTTTTTCACATGTAAGGTAACAAATCAGAAACCTCAGCTTTAGAGAGAGAAGTATGTGTAAAATGTTAGTTGGAAGAATCTGAATTAGTACCTGAATGACTCCTAATTGCCAAACTCAGTTCTACTCTACCTCATTCAGCCTCAGCTTCAAATATTAAGGAAACTAAAAGGAATCAATGTTTGTATGGGTTTTACAAATTTATCATATACATCCAGCAGTGCTGTAGAGATGTAGGAAAAAAACCCCAAGAAAACAGAAACCAGCAAAACCAAAGACTGATGAAGAGACAAGAGTCAGGCTTTAGTGGATAATAGCACCAAACACCTTTCTCCTGGCTTTATGCGTTGCCAAGTTGGTATGACCAGACAGGTAGATCAAGAAGCAAAGTAGAAGGAAGCCTCATGCTCTTACCACACCTCACCACACCAACCTCTATTCATGAACTACAACAACAATTTTGGAAGATAATTAATCCCAAATACAGTCTATAACTCACATTAGCATTGTAGACCAGGGGCAATGTTTGTTATAAGAACTTCAGGAATGGGTTAAAATGGGGGTTTGGCCCCAAGACCTGGCTGCTTCCACCTTCATTCCCCTCAGGCCAAGTTTCTAAGCCCCGGCAAGAAAAATATACTTGTGCAGAGTGTGACCTTATTTAGTTGGGGTAGCATTTGATTTTTTTCTCAGCCTTCATTACTGTAATATCATACACAGGATTTTTCCTTTGTGTGCCATGCAACTTATTCCCCTAAGATTAGTCTTTTTCTAGTCAAGCAGTTTAAAGCTAATCACGGTTGTTATTTTAATCTGTGCTCACCATTAAGAATTCTCACCGAGCTATTCTGCTTGTTAGCAATTAAGGCTTCCCAATGGAAGTTCATGATTACAGCAAAGGCAACCTGTTTAATACTTGGCACCTCTTTAGTACACAGGCATTAAAACCAGGAGCACAGAAGCATGCTAATGCTGCTGATGAAAGCAGAGCAGACCTATTTAACAAACTCTGTTTTGAATATACAGCATAGGAGAAATGCAATGCAATCATCATGTGCATTTCTGATCCCTCCTCTCTGTGTTTTACATTCCTGTAAGAAGGTAAAGAAGTGCTGTTTGACCTTCATTAACTTATTACATATTAGTCATGTCTGAACTGCAGCATATCCTCAGGCTTTCACCAAAGCAGACTGAAGTGTTGGTCCTGGTTCCAGTAGCAATACTGATAAAATTCCCTGGAAAGGTCTCAAGACCAGGGTCTGACCTTTGCTTATTTAGACAAGAATCCAATGCTGAATTATGACTTCTTTCTTCTGTTAAGAGAATTAGTAATTGCTGCCACTGATCGGTGTGTCAAGACTTAAAAATTTTGATCTACCATCAAGTCGATTAGCAAAGACTGAAGGAGCAAATTTTTGCTTCTCATGTTGATTGTCCATGTGATTCTGCCATAAAAATTATACATTAGCTGAACTAAAGCATTGAATGACTAGGTAGAGAACAACATTGCAGGGAGATTCCACTCCTCTGACCCAATTCTGTCCTGTTTAAAGCTATTTCCAGACAAGACAGAGCAGAGAAATCCAAAATAATATTTTCTTTTTTTTTTTTTTTTAACTGATACATGGAGATGCACAGCCACTACTGCACATCACCTCCAATGGTAAAGGTTAGTGATTTTCATTGTGGGAGTCAAATTTATCTCACATTGGGTAAATGTGTTTAGCTCCAACCTGAGAAATAGGGGAACCACTGACAAGTCAAATATGCAATCAATAATGTGAAAATAACTACTGTAAAATGTCCAGTATAAGAGAAGCTGTGTTTATAAAGTCTGCATCTTCACAAACTACTGATGTACCTTCCCTCCTTGTAGTCAAGGCTTTAAGAACGAGGCATCTGAAGCTGGGCTAGAGGTCTGCTTTAGTGGAAAGCCATAAAACGTGACCTAACCATAGCCAGTCCTCCTGGGACAGCAATTACAGCAATAAATGTTCCACAGCAGATGCTAATGCTGTGTATAAACAGTCCTCCTCTAAACTGAAAAGAAATTTTGGCCCCCACATGTCTTTTAGGGTCCTATTGTACGTGTGAAAACGTAAAGGAAATGTAAAATTGATATGCACACCATGGCATTGGGTTTAGTGTCCTCTGCCTCGGGCTGGGCACTATAAATCTGTGCTGGCTGTGAGTGGGGCTGGAGGAGCTAAATGGGCAGAATTGGTGTGTGTCAGTTTTATGGGCTCGCCCCAAGTACGGCGCGGGTTATCGGTCAATGTCAGGTTCAGTGACCCACTGGGCTCACATCGTGGTAGCCACAAATCAAGAGCATAATGAAGGCTGAGGAGAGGGCTCTGCTGATTTATTAGGACATCTGTGTGGCTGTAGACAGCCCAGCACTGCCCCTGTGTAGTGCCGGCTATTAGCATAATCCCCGCCATGAAACTTCTCAGAGGTTTAAAAGAGAGGAATAAAGTGTTCAAAGAAGACTGGCTAAACCAGAAGGGTTTTTCTTGTAGTGCTCATTACCAGGCTTAACTTTTTATGCCAACACCCCATAAAAATAATAATAAAAATAGAAAATGTTATAAATAAATTGGTTTTAGTTTTTCAAAACCAGTGAATTTTCAGAACACATCTGTATGTCTGTTTATAATAGTCACTACCCCTGCTACTTTTCAAAGACTTTTTAATATTTTAACTTTTTTATTATTCATTTATATTTAATCACAGTAGTGTCATCTGCATATAATTTTATCACCTTCATTTTTGTCTCCTGAATTCTGTAATGTTAAATGAAAACCTCAATTTTTGGTGCCAGTTATATTTGACTGCTTTTTTAAGAAAAGCAGGAAATAAGCACAAACTTTCATAGTTTGCCTATAAATAAGAGTCAATCTCATAATGCTGTAAGCTGTAAATTCTGTGATACTACTTTGTACTCTATAGGTCAAGAAGTTTGTGAGGTGCAGAACAACTAATACTGGCATGTGCAAAGTTGCTCTTTTTTTGTACATAAGAGGCATTCACCTGAAAAATCAGACGGATCATTATTTCTCCATCAGAACTAAGGTGAAACAGGTTTCAGTCTATGAACATTAAATTATTCCCTGAAGATACTTTTATATTTGACTGTGTTTTAAAAGACTGTCACTGTTCATATGTGTTCAGGAAAAAAAAAGTTAAATACTGCATTAAAATAAATTGCTGTGAATGTTGAAGGAATTTTTATCACTGCTATTATTCCATTTTCTTTGTATTAAATGTTATGTTAGATAGGATTTGAGCAGTTACCAAATTTGCTGTAGGCAGTGTAGAAACACCCACCAGCATGTGGCAATCCCTGCTTTGCTTAAGCCAGGGTGAAGTCTGGGCAACATGAACAGAGAAGATACAGAAAATCCAAACTATCAAGAGCACTGCGAAATTGTGAACCCGTGTTTATTTTAGTTTCAAAACTCTCAACTGGTCATGCTGCTATGGTGGTATTTTGGCTAGATTTTATGTACCATTCAATGAAAACACTCATATTTAAGGATATAAGAGAATTTCTGAAATCCAGTTCAATTGAAAGAATCTGCAATTGAGTTAGCATCCGCTGCCTGGAAACTTTAACATGAATAAACCTGTGCATGTGCAACTGCCCTGATTAACAGAGGCGTGATCCGACTCGTGTGTGATGCCCTACTTATTTCATGAGGTAAGACTTGGTAGCTTGCAAAGAATTAAAAAATGGAGAAACTGAATACCCAGTCATTCATTTGAACTCAAAAGTGGAAACTATGGACTGCAGTATCATTTCCAAAATAGCAACATAAATAAATATGTGTGGCACAGTACTTGCCTCCATAAATTCCAGCGTTGTTCTTCCAGCTGAGTCACTAAATGCTCTATGTATTTGTTGGAGTCCATATATTCCTAAATGAAAAAATATTAAAATATTAGTTTTTTCAATGTTCAAAGTATCTGTAAAATTTCGAGTAAAAACCAGTCAGAGTCAGTTTGTGGCGTTTGATTTTGCTCCCAAAGTTATCCCGTGTACATAGAAATCACAGTGATGTAGAAATCTAGATTAAATGCACATTTGGATTCCTATTACGTGAACAGGGCAGTAGGCTAATGCACTCTTCAGAGATTATTTGAGGGGAGGACAAGAGGCACTGAGGATACACAAGCAGCACAAATAAATTAGCGTACATATAAATTCATATCCATATTCCAAGCTCAGAATAATCTTCCCTGGATCCAGACTGAAAAATAACTTCCCAGCAGTGCAGTCACTGTTTTTGGTGCACATTTTGTTTACTTTAGATATAAATCAAAGTGAACTGAATATTTGACTCAAATATTTATTTTATGGACAGTATGAAAAATACTATAGCATGTACCCTATTTGAAAATGAAGCTATAACTCAGCTCCTATATTATTTTCCAGTGCAACTTTTGCAGATGCAATAACTTGCACTATCAGTTCTATGAAAGCTGCTGTACTTGTGTCTAGACAGAATTTCTGATAAATAATCTTGACCAGATGAAAAATTCAGATTTTTTCCTACTGAAGCCTATTCTTTAAACTCAATGCAAAGAGATGATGTTTATTCTCAGCAGAGAAATCTGTCAGTAATGGAAATACACCACCTCATTTCCAGGAGGAAGGCACCATCAGTGTTATTTATATCAAATATTTCAGAATGAGCCCACAGAATAACGTGATATAATATGATGTATTTGGATGACAGCAGTAACAACACAGTCACATTACTATTATTCTGAAAGTCTATCAGTAATGACATAGCTGTCCTGAAATATCTCACCAAAGCAAAAATATGTCTCAAACTTCATACTTCAGGAAATTGCAAGTATTGGAGTGCTACATAGAACAGAATCCATCTTCACTTTCTGGAGACAAAAGCTCCATTTTTATAGCTCTACTGTTTTACCTTTGGACTCATCACAGAAGCACTTTGTGGGGCTCCTTTTTGTATCAGAAGTTTTCTCTTTACTATTATTATTTCTTTTGTGTACAAATATGGATTTTTGTTGCAAAGTAGTTGTTTCTTCTGAGCCATTTATCTTCATGACCAGGAATATGAGACAGCCACTACAGGGACTGTACATCATTTTGTCTCCTCAAGGTGAAGATAAATGTTAGCTGATTTTAATGATCATAATTTATATATAAACGTACATTTTTATTTCTCGGGACTGGAATTGTTCCAAGCGATTCTGTGTTTCTGTCTACAATAATTTCTGTTCAGAGAGAGATGGAGGGAGGGAGAGTGGTCCTGGAAAGGCACAAAGAAAGATCCCTGGCACGGACAGGAAGCAAGAGTAGGACTCTGTTCCCAAGGAGCTTCTGCAAAAGCAGCTCAGCCATATCCTGTTCAAACTGCATGGCTTGAAAAGCTTTGGGTATTGTGAAACTTTCCATTAAATTCTGTGGTCGCCCCAAGTTTAAATTTCATTCTAACTGCTGTAAATAGAAGCATCACATAGCTGTTCTTTCAGAACACATTAAATCATGTAGGTCCTGAGAAACACAATGAACTTCAGTGGCAATTAAGCAGGAAGCTTCTTCTAAGCTAATTCTAGTAAAATCATTCTGCAATACAATGCATTCTGCAATATTAGTGTTCACAAAATGTATACTGTACAAATATATAATGATGATTAGTTGCAGTACCAAGTTCTTCAAAATAAGTTGCCTATTTTATTTTTTTTTACTACAATGAATCTGGCATAAATTAGTATTAATACCTTTACATCTTTTTAATGTAATATTAAACAATATTCCTGATTTATTCATCAGTGCACTTTGCCCTACAGGCAAAGATAGGATCAGCAGTTTTATTCCACATAATTCTACCATGATAATATAAAAAACCTCATTCTGAAGCAATTTTCTTAAAACTGTTTTCTGGAAATAAGGACAATGGGGAAAAAGAAAGCACAACTGCTGCCTCAATGTGAAGGTTTTCCTGTGACAAATCAGAAACATTATTCTCTTTCTCTTTAAAAACCTGCAGCCTGGGAGTATGTAATCTTGTCAGTGTGCAAAAGTGATGTAAAAAAAATCAACCATGATTTGGTGGTGGTTAGCAGCACCTCCTTTCTTCTGGCACATTCATGAGCCAGCTGTGTCCACTCCAAGCCATCTGCTTCAGACAAGGCCTCTGTCCTCAAGCCCAGCTTTCTTCTCTCTTCTCTTATCAACTCTCCCAATAAGACAAATTCTGCCATCCCTGGATCAGGACCCAGTGTTATCATTTTGTCAGTGTGAAGCAAATAGCAAACAGTCACTTGAGATTTAGAACAACTTTGTGATTTAGAATAACTTGGTACATTCAGCGACAGCAGAAAATGTGAGTAAAACCCAAAAGTAATCACACTGGTTTATGGCCGGACTCAATGACCTTAAAGGTCTTCTCCAACCTAAATGATTCTCTGACTTTATGTTCAACGAGACGATGTATACAGTTCATTAAAGTACTTCACAGTGCCCAATAGATCACATCTAGAAGGGAAATACAAATATTTTGTAGCTTCCTTGGAGCTCTGTCCTATGAATGCTTGTGCCATGCAGGTTCTGGGTAGCTTGGATGACTGTGGAGTTTGAAAGATTACGTGGAGCATCATTTTCTGATATAAGAGTAAAAATCATTTAGGCAGATGTGGTGGTACTCAGATCTAATGAGACAGACCAATCAAATGGGAAAGGCTGTGAAAGCACAGCAGCCCCAGGGTTTCAAAAGGGGGTCACAATTCTTCCTGTTTCCCCTAGAACAGTGGACACTGAGCACCTGCAGAGCAGGAGGGGTAAAGCTGTGTGAGGCCAAGTCAGTATTTCTGAAATGATGCAGCATTTTTATCTCAAGTTGTAGACTCCAAATTAGTGTATTTATGTATGTTTGATACTGTTACATAGCGATTGTGCTGCTTGGAGAATTGCCATCCACACCTGGACTAGACCTCAGCATCCTGCACTGCTGGCTCTGCTTGGAGTCCCACTCCTACCTCCAGCTATTCCTCACAACTTGCAGGATTACTGAGAACTTCATGATTCAAACATACAAACAAACAAGCAAACATTAAAATCCCTTTCAGAATAATGAGTGAAACCTGTTCCTTTTCCTCTGAATTAGTTACCTTGCAGCCATGAGAAGTTCACTCCTCCATCTTTCCTCCTGTGATGGCACATAACTGCAGTTTTAAGCAAAGAATCTTCTCTAATATGCCTAAATGGAGTAGAAAATCTTTCTAACAGCTGCATGTATTCTGGCGTGCAGGAGGAGATGGCATGCAAATGTCACATACCAGCTCATCTAATTTAGAGAGCATTAGACAATTGCTTTGCCCAGATTGTTGCTGATTTGAGTTGAAGTACAACCCTAGAAACATACCTAAATAAGTTTTTTTGACAGAACTAAATATCTCACTTTGCAATGCTTAATTGTTTTGCTAGTTTTTTAGGGTTTTATTTTTCTTTTCTTTGTTAGCTGGATGGCTGTCAGGAAAAAACAGGGAAGAGAAAGGAAATGAAGTGCCTCCACTGAGGCCAGGGATCCACTGCTCAGTATTTTGGTTGGTTACTTGGGTATTTGTTCTGGCATATCCCGGTTGTTGTGCTGGGCAGGGTATCAAAAATTATCCAGCACACAGAACATTTTCCCATCCATTGTTACAGAGCAAACCCTTTGAGCAACCTTGGGCTCCCAGCACAGGAGTCCCTCTCTGGAAGCTGGAGGTGATAAATTCAAGCCAAAGAACTAGCACATAGTCTCTGCCTCTCTTAAGGAACCTGCACAGCTTGGTATCAAAGAGAGTTTAATGAGCTTAGCGAGATGTGAAAGGATTAGGGATAGCAGCAAATCACTTGATTACGTACTTAATTCAATAGGGCTACTCAGAGCTGAAGGCTGGCCTGTGCTGGGCTGGGCAGCAGAGCCATGGGTGGGACTGGCCCCTCCTGCAGCACAGACACCCCAGCTCCCCCAAACCCTCACACCTCAGCCAGACACGTGGGGACATGGCCACTGTCCCCCTGCCACCACTCTCCTGTCCTGAACAAGCTCCCAGCAAAGGGCCTCGTGCATGGCTGAGCTGCCTGAGCTGGGCAGAAAACAGGGAAACTGGGACAGAGACTAGGCTGGCACTCACATTCCTGCAGATCAGTTTTGAAGCAGGGCTGAGAGGTAAATATCATATTCAGTCCTGCACAGCCAAACAGAGGTTCCCATTCCCCTCTGGCACACTAATTCCACTCCTGATTTGGTTGGGACGAGCTCTGTGCAGGCAGCCCTAGCCCACTCTTCCACATCACTACCCCTTCATTCCCCTAACATTTGGATTTGGAAGCAGGCAGGCAAGCACCAGCACAGATTCAGGCTCCTGTGCTCCACAGAGGAAAATATTGGTCACTGGGGAGCAGAGAAAAACCAAATGAACAACGGGATAAGAGCACAGACAAGTTCCTCTGAATGTCTAGAGCCATCCAGCCCTGGAGAGAGGGAGCTCCATGGAGAGCCCACAATCATCTACTCCAGTTCAGGAAGTCACATTTTCACAGGGAAAGGTTATTAGAAATCAAACAACAACAAAGCTGTCTGCAGCCAAACAGCAGACTGTTGCAATTAGGAAATGATGTTAGCAAAGCAACAAGGGGGACATCTAAGCTGTTACACTGAGTGTGGAGACACAAGTCATTTTTGAAGGATCTTGGAAGAATGCCCTGGGGTAAAGCTTTAAATCGTGGGAGAGTGACTTCAGAGAATATTATAACTTTTGTAAAATATTTATTTTTGTTTTCATGCTGCTGCATAAACCTTTGATAGAAAATAGACTTTTTTCCATCAGCCTAAGAGGACACACATATATATTTATATATATGTATTTTTGTCTAGACAATGTTTTTCGTATCCAAAAGCAATATAAATGAGAATTGAGTGAGCTTTCTGTTGCACGCTAAAGAGAAATCTGGTATAAAAAAACCATAAAACCCTTTAGGATTAGTATTTTTTCACTCCTTTCAATACTGCACCTGGCTAGGCTACTCACTTTTGGTCCTAAATAACCAGGAAAGCTAAACCATGTGGCTTACAGAAAATAATATCTTTTAAAACTGCCATTATTTCTGACTTATTACTTTCCTACATGATTTTAACATTATTTTAATTGTTGGGTTTATTAACAACTGACATGAAAGTGTACCTTGAAAGCTGCTGCAATGGAGCAGGAGGCTGACAAGAGCCTTCGTGCACATTACACCATTATGGAAAAAGCAGTAATGATTGTTTTAATAAATATGTTGAGCAAATTTCTTAATTGTTCAAAATCACTTAAGCCTCAGTGAACAGTTCATATTACATCTCAGCTGCAGTGATTAAGACTGATTTACCAATTCATCTGAAGCCAGTTGTTTTCATAAAAAATCAGCTGGGTTTCCCTCCTGCTGCTGCTTGCCTTCCACTTTGCACCCTATTAAGCAGCACCATCCACAGACAGCAACAGAGTTTTGTAAGGCCTGAAATAGCACAGGCTCATTAACTGATAGGCAGATTCTGCACCCTGTGCTCTCTGAGGACAGGGATGCAGGGACAGTTGTCAGAGGAATGCTATCCAGATCTGCAGCTGGCACACAGAGCCCTGCTGCATTTGGGGTTTGCCAGTTTGTCCCTAAAGGAGTTCAGTCTCTGGGATAACACCATGGGTACCCTGATACTCAGTGACACTGATGTTGGTGTTCTTTCCCCACAGGGAAGAGAACAGGGAGAGAGAATGCTGAATTTTTATGCTGTGTCCCATCAGCCTATAAAACCTTTTCTTTTCCAGAAAGACATTTTCTAGGAGCAAATCTGCAAGAGCTCTTCCCTGGCTTGGTAGACCCGTAGACCAAGCTGGAAGGTAAGGAACAGATTTTGTAGGAACTGCCACCACCATCAGTACTAGTCAAATTTCCAGGTGCTTGGCTGGTTTGGGTAGCTGCAAACAAACCAATTTTTTTCCTATGCAAATAGCAGGCTATGTAATTTTTTTTCATTTTTGCTAAATATTGAGCAAATTATTCCATTTAGCTGTAGAAGAAAAGGAAACTGGATGTTTTGTCCAGCAGGCAAATCAATGCTTCTTTTAGCTGGTTTTCTTCCCCAAAAGTATAAATCAGTAAAAACAAATACAAAGCATTACCTGGAATTTACTAGAGTCACATTGAAATAGAAAAGGATGATATCATAGTAGGAAAGTTTGCATTTGCATCCTCTGGGTTGTGGAGCTTTTAGCGCCCATGAACAGAGTCACTGAGCAATACATCCCTACAGCATCAACACGTGGGTGTCCTTAATTTGGATATGGAGCCAAAACAGTCTCCATAAAGGCCAAATCTCCATGGATACCCACCTATCCCGAGGTTCAAGTGGCTGGGTAGGGCCTGACCCTGAGTGACAGGGAGCAGGAACTGCAGCTGGTGCTGGTGAGGGTGCAGAGTGTGGGCTGCACTCACAGTGCTTGTCCCAGTGGAAGGAAACCACCACGAACCCTTTGAGCTTCTAACCTACCAAAAAAGTCAACAAGACCAGCCAAAGATTTCTGCAGGAAATAGGAAAAATTTGCTTTTTGGGCAGGAAGAGGAATGAATATGGACAAACAGGTTGTGCCAGAGCACCCTGGCTCTGTCTCCTGGGCGGGTTTGTGGCTGTTCTCCCTTTTACTGCAGCTTATGGAAAGTTCTTGTCCTCACTGAGTATAAAATCTCTCTGTACAGTGAAATATAAAACAAACAGAGAAAGTAAAGCTTAGCATAATGGTACATGTAAGAGTTCCTTGTTGCTGGAAGTTATTGATGACCATGTGTAAGTTAAGGAGGTGTCAGAGAGACACAAATGTTTACAGCCCAGAAACTCCACGAATGAAAAGGTGACAGTGTTATTTAAGGCAACAGAAATTTGCTATTTAGCTAAAACAGACATCCAGAGTTAAAAATAAAAAAATAGTGCAAGAAGATGTGCAGATTTTATGAGTTTGCTGCTACACAGTGTGTATATTTACATGAAATAATTAGCTGTAGTCTTGTTTATGTCAAATCCAATTTACATTAATAAACTTCACCAGCAAACACTCTGATGCTGTAATAAAATGCCCAGAAATGTTAGCAGCCTTAAAAATGCAGAGTAAACACTGGAGCATTTAATTAATCAATTTCTGACATTAGCAAGTAATTACAATTCCTGAATCATATCTTGAATGTTTTTTATGCATATAAATCAACCACAGCACATGGAAGAACTGCTGGTGGGAGGCATCTGACTTACATAGACATATGGCAATTGCATGTCTAAATTCCACTGTCTAAAGAAGACAAGGAGTTACAACAAGGATAGAAAAACATTCATGGGATCTATTGCAGGGTTGGGAAAATGAAATTCTAAGGTTATTAGGAATGTTTGGGAAGCAGAGATAAAGACACTTCATTCTCAGAATGCATCAGACTTTTTAACTCACTTGGAATAACCACTGTCTTCTATCCAACAACAAATACCTCAGGATGTGAAGTTTCCTCTGCCATTTTCTGTAATTGCTTTGTTATCACTTGTCCTCACATTTATTCTGGCAGCTTCTGATGAGGAACAATGTACATACACATAAG
Source organism: Illadopsis cleaveri (assembly GCA_013399915.1). NCBI lineage: Eukaryota > Metazoa > Chordata > Aves > Passeriformes > Timaliidae > Illadopsis > Illadopsis cleaveri. The sequence continues at coordinate 1,235,602 of VXBB01012525.1, forward strand.
CCTATCTTCATATGGTTTCATTTCTACTGAAAACAAGCTAATAAACAAATAAACAGTAGATGCTCATTTGTTCAATCATTATAAGTCAATAGCAAAAATTATAAAGTATACACTACAGATAAACTTAGGATGGCCTGGTTTGGAGAGACAGACCATCAAGTTCTAACTCCCCTGCTATGGAAAGAGACACTTTTCATTAGACCAGACTGCTCCAAGCTCCATCAAACCTGTCCTTGGACACTTCCAGGGATGGGGCAGCCACAGCTTCTCTGGGCACCCTGTGCCAGGGCCTCCTAATACCAAATCTCAACCCTCTCTCAGTGTGAATCCACTCCCCCTTGTCCTGTCACTCCATGCTCTTGTAAGAAGTCCATCCCTGTCTTTCTTGTAGGCTCCATTCCCATATATAAAACATCCCAATGTAAGGTTAAAAATTCAACACAATGTTACAGGCACATCAATCTTATGATGCTAAAATACGTCCAAACATCAGTGGACAAAACAAGCTGAAGAAAAATTTTGAGGATCTTCAGGTTCTGAGCCCCACTCTAAGGACAAGGGTAACGTGAAGTTTAGCAAAACCCAAATTACTAACCCTTCAGGGTTTGTATGGGTGGAAAGCAGGGAATCTGGAGATGGGCAGGTATGGCACCACAGGCTGGGACCCCTTTCCAGACAGATTTCACTTGCTTTCTCCACCTGCCCCTCTTTTGTCCACCTGCCACCATGTGCTGCTCTAACCACAAACATTTTCACACAGAGGAGGGAACTGGTTATAGCACATTTTGAAAATTAATCTCTGTGTTGACAGCTCTGTTTGCAATGCCTGTGCATATCTATAGCCAAGAAAAGATTGTCTCTGAGTTAATAATGTAGCATTGCTCAGAAAATCTCAGAAGCTGCTTCCAGCACTCCACCCCTTCCTCATATGCTGAATTTAGTGGGACTACCTACATCCATCCATCTCATCTGCATGATACATAAACACAAACACACAGAAAAATGACAGAACATACAAATAAATACACTCCTAAACAACCCCTGTTCATTTTTCACTCTATGCACAGAGAAAAAAGAAATTAATCTGATGCTAACACAAAAATATACCTCTGCATTTTCATGGTTTATTACAAACAAAGCAGGAGCTGTGCTCATAGGGAGCTTTGTCAACTCATGGTTGCCTGAAACATGTTTATTGTCACTACCAGGACTTGTGTCAAGTTCAGCTTTGGATATTGAATGATTGTAGGACACAACTGAGTCTAAGGTATGGATCAGTTGTAAATTGTTGCCCAAATCACACCTTTTCATCAAACCTTCAAGTCCAACTCATGGACTAATTTCCACGAGATATCCAATAAAATAAAAGCCTTCATTAATGCAACAGTACTGGCCCTGCTCATAGGTATTTGAAGGTAGGAAAATTTTAAAAAATCAACCTCTGCAACATTCAATGTATTTTCTTGTAAGTAACTACTCAGTTCCATATGAGAGGAAGGTGGACTGTTCTGCAAAGCAGATTTGTCGTGAGGAGCTCACTGTGCCCATGGAGAACAGGCAGGCAACATGATGGAACCTAACTTTCTGGGCCAGGGGATTAATCATAAAAAGTTTGGCATTTCCTAAGTGGTGTGTAGGCTAGACAGCATCATGTGATCCTGGCTGGAGGTAAACTTCTAGTGTATCAGGGATTTAGTGAAAGTGGATTTAGTGGAAGGAAAATGTTTCACTGTAATGGTAAGCTATAAGCAGAGAGTTCAGTCGAGTCCCAGAAAGGAAATAAGAACTGGAACATTTGTGTCAGCAAACAGTATACAGGCATTCACTTCTGTTGTGTAGGCCTGTAAAATACTTAAGCCAAAGCAGTGCCTTTAGTTACAGACACTAATTCCCAGTAAAATCTGTGTGGAACAGAAAGCAGAAAAGCACTGCAAGGACAATTTCTTGGGCTGCAACTCCAACCCTGTCATCCCCACCAATGCTATAAAAACTCACAGCCATAGGTATCAGTCTGGGATGGTGGCAATTTGCATTGGCAAGATTAAAAGACCCTTGGGCTAAGTGGGAGATGCCCCATGGCACCAGGAGAGCGCCCGGGGTGCATTTCCTGGGGTGAATTTAGAGCTAATTTTTGAGTTTAATATGTAGAGGTAACTGAGCCTAATACAAAGCCTTTCAGAAAATAGGAATTGGCAGGGTTTTCCCCTTATGGTGCAAAGAAAAACTCCCTCTTCAAATCCTATATACTACAGGATTAATAATCATTATTATCTTGTTCTTTTATATATGATCTGATGCACTATTAATGTTTTGTCTCCTGAATACTTGTGACTCAACTATGCCATGTACAGTAGATGCTAAACAAACATAATGATGCTGCTCAATTTAACAAGAATCTATTTCCTTTTCATAAAAATTAAAGTGAACCTTTAATTTCATTCAGCATTATAGAATTCACAGGTACAATGCAATACCAGTGAAATCAGAGCTGTAATTTAGCTCCTGGTTAATGGTAATAATTTTTCTGCAGTTGAATATTGCTGCACTGAATTGCAGCTTCATCTCAAATGTTATGTGCCTAAAGATATTAGTTACAGTTATTGCAGAGCATTCTGTTTATTCAAATCAGACTGAAACAAACACAAACTGTAGCATGAAAGCCTGGAAAATACTTGCTTTGATAAATATTCATTGTTGGCTGCTATGCAGGATATATAGAGACAATTCAGATTACATGATAGCTTTTTGTTTTATACACCATCTTGCCAGTTAGCATTCAAAAATGTAACTTTAAAAATGCGTTTAATTTTATGTGTGCTATACTAAGTGATATACTCAGCTGTCCATGTTTCTTACACATGAATCTTTAATCCACAGGGAACTTAATAGGAATTAAAAGTGGAAATATAAGCATAAATCTTTATATTTCTGGTAATATAATTTTGTCATTAACCAAAGCTTACTGGAAGAGTTCTTTGTGATATTTAACTGAATTACATTTTAAAGACCTTTATCATTATCAACTGGAAAATCTATGGCAACAAGCGATGAGTCTTGTTAGTCTACCCACTGCTCTGCTGCCAGCTTTGTGATGTTTAGACAGAGGGGGACCAGAGGCAGAGACACAATTTCCTGCAGAACCCTTGGCTGTCATTGTTCTGAGCCAGAGAGGGCAAATTAAAAAAACCACCGCATACCAATCCTGCACCTAAAAGCTTTTTTTTTCTTCACATGAAGGTGACATCCTGTTTCCAGTGTTTAAGGGTGTTATGGGTCAGTTTCAGCTGGAATCATGCTGACCTTGAGGGAATTAACTGAGGCCACATCACTCCAAAATGAACATAGACAAAATGCAGAAAGTAATCACTCTGTACTGTTAATGGATGATTTTTAGAGTAATTGGACCAAAAGATTTTCAAACATTGGTTTAAAAAAGTGTCATTTGGGAATAGTAATTATTGTACGTAAACACTCTGGAATGTACTGGCCTCTTGCTATTATCTAGCATTTGTTAAGCATCTCGTGGTTTTGAGTATTCAAAACTAGTGGCAATAATTGATGTACAACAGAAGGGCTGAAATTCTGCATCTGAACTATGTAGGTGCTCTATGCATGACTCACAGACAGTTAATTGTATGATTTTCACAAAAGCTAATGATTCAGATTCATTTCCGTAAGCCTTGGGATGTTTGCATGCATAGTCTAAATCAGAGCTTGCATTAAATCTTTTTTTTTTTTTGAGAAAAAAACCCCAAACAACAACTTCAAGAAACTTTAAAAGTTAAGAGTCCAGCCCAGAAAGTGCTTCTTTTTCTTTCAAATCTGCATCATCTACACCAACATGCCCTTCATAGCTATTATTTTTGAGGGTTGCTTAGTGGTGAAGGCTCTGCCCTGCTCCACAGCTCAGGCAAGGCAGGTCTCCCAGATGCCCCAGCTGCCATCAGAAGTTACAGTGGTAGGAATTTCTCGTGTCTCACTCCTCACATAAAGAGAGCCCCACCAGGTAAGAGTGGTTTTCAGGTGTTACAGACATCAAGAGAGTCACAAAACTGAGCTGCTGCCCCCACCAAGCCGTGCCCGTGTAATGTTGCGTGGCTTTGCTGTGAGAAGTGCTGAGCATCTGCAGGTCTCATTGATGCTGCAGAATTAAACTTATTCAGGGGAGAAAAACCAATTTCCAAACTTTAGATACAGCCCTTAATCATTCATTTAAAAAGCATTTCCACAGCCATCAATTTGACAGTATCTAAATGAAAAGACTCTGAAAAATCTCTTGTTTTCCAACAGGAAATGTGTTCGGGGATTGGCATTTCACATGTGTAGAGAAATTTACAATAATCATGTCCTGATGACAAGTCTAGAAAAGGATTTACATCTAATAGGAACGATCTAATTTATCTTTCATACAGTAATACCCAGTGGCTATTGTGAACATTTTATTATGAAGGAAATTAAAGACAACACAAGAAAATTAATGTTTTAAGGGAAAGTCGTATGGTCCATTTAACTCTTCTTTTGACTGTCCACATAATGTAATGAGTTAATTTGCTTCTTTTCATATGTTTTAGTAATAGAAGTAACACTTTTAATAAATCACCTACACAAGCTTTAAGAAGAAAAGGAAGCTAGTCAGTACAAAGTTTTTGAATTACTTCTATATACATGCACATCATGGGTACTTCTGCAATTTCTCTGTTGAAGAAAAAGGCCTTACACTGAACAACCTTCCTCCTCTTTTCCTTCCCAACGTTTTTCAGTTTAGACCAAACACCTACACAACAGCAATATCCCCTGTTTTTATGGGACTCAGAGGAAATTTTGCCATACACAAGAGTCACAGAGTCATTGCTTGGATGTGGAGGCAGTGGCACACTATGACAGCAGCACAAGAGCTCTTAGCAGGAAGGTGCCTTAACACTTCATGATCCAAGATTTGTAGGGAAATATTCAAAAGTTTTGGAGGTGAGCAAAGCCATTTTGCTTGTCTCACCTCCCTTTCTTCCAAGCACCTTTTATAACTGAGCCTTTTAAAAGAAAATTGTTCCACCCAAAGGTTTTTGTGGTAACAGTGAAGGGATAGAGCCTCAAAAGAAAAGGTCTCCATGCACCTGGGATGTGTCTCTGGCCCTAAACCTGGCATCCCAATCAGTTCTCCTGCTGTACCCTCTCCTGATGAAGATGCTCAGGGTAGAATTTCAGACAATGCCTAACCCTGAAGTCTTTACTTAATCAAACAAACCTCAGGGCTTAGTATGGCCTGGGTCTTTCACTCCAGCCACTTTTGCCTATGTCACTCCAGTTGCTGAAAGGAGAGGTACAAATCACAAAGGAATAAAAACAACACAGTGTTAGATGGAGCATTTAAACAGCTAAAGACATAGATAGGCACCTAATGAGATTTTAACGGGAGTGTGCTCATTCTGCTTCCTTGAAGATTTCTGAATTCCCTGCAGACTTTTGGTAAATTCTAAAAACTGTCTCCCCATTCCTTCCCGTGTATCTAACTGCTTTGCTTTTCTTTTTCTGTGAGGAGGAGGGTAAGGAAGCCTAGCATATAAATTCCTTTCCTTGCATTCATACTGAATAAAGTGAAGAAAAATTTCCTCTGTACATATTTGAAAGACAAAATCACTTATGTGGATAGCCGAATTCCCCCTTATAATTACTTTGCATTCATGCATCAGATGCCTGGGGCCAGAAGGACATGCTGAATATGAGAGTATCTGTCTAGCCACAAAGTAAATATGGTGCACAGGAGGATTAAGGGAAGGCAAACGAGTCTGCTGTTTCAGACTGCAAAACTTTTCAGGCTCTCCTGCAATGCTAAAAAAGTTAAGAAGCTCACAGAGATTATTGGGCTGATCTGTGTACCAGGGGAAACTGAGTCACTGAACAAGTACCATTCTCTGGCTCACCCTGGCAGGACCATGGGTGAAAACAAGACATCCTCAGTCCTTCCATTCCCCGAGCCTGGTTACATCCTAACCTGACATCCAAAGCATGCCAGGTGTGGTTGTGCATTATACACACACAGGTACGAAAACAGCTAATTCAAAAAGTGTTTCTTTAGTTCAGATCCTGTGACTTCCTCTCACAGCCTTGAAAACCAGAGAGGCCCTTTCCACAAGGGAGTCACACAATCAGCTCAGAGACATCTCAGGCTCAAGTGATTTTTTGCTGCTTTGGCAGATTGCATTGCCTGTGCTAATATGTATCAGCTGATAAGTCTCAAGCCATATTGAATTGCTTTATCTTTCAAATTCTGGTGAAAAAGAACTTTAGATTATTTGTCTCCTAAAATGCTCCTGATCAGAGGTCCGCTTTCAAATCCAATACTAAGTTATTAATCATGGCAGAGTTTTCTGATTTCCACGAGTCAATAATTATGCATTTAGCCATGATTAGTGCTACATGTGAAAAACCTTTGTTTTACAAAAGGCAGCATTCAATTCTTAGCTGATAGGGTACATCATGAATGTAGCTTGGAGCTGGAATAATGTGGAGATGTACTATTCCCCTGGGAGACCTGAGGATCTCCTCCACATCTAATTTTTAATTTAAGGCACTGATATGTTCTAACTGCTTTATCTGAAAAAGACATGAGGAACATATTAATATCCATCAAGAGGGAATTCTTGAACCTGACTGCAAACTCAGATTTACTAACCTATAATCTATATGGGAGCACTAATTAGCTTCACAATGGTTATTTGTATGGCCTTAAAGCTTTGGGAAAGTTTTCTAATGGATAGCACTGTAATTCCAGTGACACCTGGGCACAGTTCAAGGCTGGATTTCACCATTTCTTACCACCAATTTACATCATTGTTTCCATCACCATATATCAGCTCCCAGAGGGGCAGTCAGATGTGGAGCCCAGCTGTGCTGCTCTTCATGCCTTGGCCACCCAAGGTCTGAGGAAAACCTCAGTCTAACAAGGCTGCAGGGAGGACTGGGTTTGAAAATGAACTCCAAACGACAGGGAAAGGGATGCAGTGTGATATCAATATCAGATTATCCGTAAGAGAGGTGTAGTGTTATTGCTGTTAATTAAGGTGATAAGATGATAGAGCAGTATGTGTCTGCACTGCTAAACATGAAGAGCAGCATCAAAGCCCTTCCTGTGCCCACTCTCTCCCTGGATCAGCCCATGGAGCTGCTCCCTGGCCTCACACCCCCTGCACACAAAAATGCTCCCTGCTCGCTCAAGGTGCTCAAGGTGTGCTACACACAGCAAGGAAAAGGAACAAGAAAGAGTTCCCACCATTCTCTGAAAACGAAAAATTTCAGGTAACTATTATTATTAAATGATATAATTATGGGACCTGTGGCTCATGAATAATAAACATAGACCTGTCATTTAATGTTTTAATTTTGTGCGCTTAGAGGCTTGCTCATGCCTGCAAACATCTTTTCCAAGACACAACTGGTGACATTTCCCACCTTCTCATCTATTTTCCTCCTGTTGCTCATGTTATGACTAAAAGCAGCAGGCTTATATTTTTCTCAGTGGGAAATATGTCACCTGCTGTTGAAAGAAAAGCAATTATTGTGTCCTCGCTAAATCTTCGGCCTATTTGTGTAGAGCTTTAGAGCTTAAAAATATAAACATCCTGCTCTGTGCCAGTGTAAGTGGTTAGACACTCAGAATCCCAGCTGGGATCCCCCTGGATGTCACCTTCAGTGCCTGTTAAGCACAGGGAAAGATGCCAAATGCAAGTGCCTTTCCCATAACTGTGTCTGATCACTGGAAATTAAAAGTGAACTATGTGCTCCCAGCTCCAGCACAGGACACCACAAAACATTATGTTCTCCTTCTCCCCCCTTACTCCAGGAGTCAGATAATACTTTGCAACTTTATTGAAATAAGATTTATGTCTGCTCTGCATTTGAGCAGTTGTTTTCACTCCTTTTGTGTGTTTTTATATGGCTGTAAACCTGTCTGACAAAGGGACAGGTATTTTATTTGCACATTGTCAGATGCTGTTTCTCAGTGCAAAATCTCCTGTTATCAAACACAAAAAGTCTCAGAATCAAAATGGGAAATAAAACAACTGGACATTTACATTTGGAGCTGGCCAAAAGCAATGAAGGAACCAAACTCACAAACTATATATACATACATACACACATACACATGAAAGGATGTAGAGTTGCATGCTAAGAGACAGCAGTTCTTAATATACAAAGTTTGTTTCTCATAAGTCTGTTGCTATTTAGAAATCATTTTACCCCACAGAAGTGAAGAAAACATATATAAGCAATTGAAAGGAAAAAGGCAGAATTATGACTAAATTTAAGAAAAAAAAGAATCTTTCACTAACTCTGAAAGGAAGGTTCTAACACTACTGATCAGTATGCAAAGATTTAGGGAAGAGGATCTCAAATCAGTCATAGGGAAAGGATCAGCGACCTCAGTACTGAGTGTTATTTTAGGTAATAAAAGAAAAGGGTTCTCATTTTTTACTACAATATGATCCCAGCCAATAATAATAACAGCAGTCATGAAGAATTATTTTCCCTAACGTAAATTAAACAGTTGCTTAATATTTAAAGTAAGCATCATCTACAAACACATTTAGGAGGCACTGTCTATGCAACTGTGTGATTTTAGAAGAAAATACACCTTTATACAATTTTTATTTCTAACAAAGCATGCAAGTGCAAGCAGCAAAGACATGTTTTCATATGAAGCACTACATTTTGTTCTTCATATTAAAATACTAGAAGAGTGCTCTCAATTTATAGGCATTTTCTAAGTATCTGTCTTGTGTTAGCCATGTTGGATAGATCACAAAGTCTGGAATCTCTTTACTCAGATAATAATTATACTTTTGCCATCTTCTGTATCTTAACAAAACCCCACAAATTTTCAATGAATGAACATTAGTAAAAGGTAACCCTGTGCACTGAAGAGAGAGATTGAGATCATAGTCTTCCCAAAATAAGTGAGACACCATCCCCACTCAGACACAGTGTGCAGGCTGCTCCTGAGCAGCAGCTCAGACCCAGTCACCTATCAACCCTGCTTTTGCAATGCCATTAGTGGTGAAGATAAAAACACTGTCTACTTGCTGATAGTGTTTGGCAGGATTCAGAAAGGACCTTCTCCAGTTCTGAAGACATGTGTACACAGTACATGTGTACACAGTGTACAACATCTATAGTAGGCTGCAATTTAGCATTTAAATCTATATATACAACATAAAAACCTGCAAGGAAAACTGTGTGAAAAAACCTAGATTTGTGCCATTTGTTAAAATAAAAAAATCCAAAATTCTATTTGCAGTGTTTTGTATCATGGACAGCCTTTCCTCATTTTTGTTTTACCACAAGTGTACATGGTGTTGCATGAACATTCAGGGTATACTTTGCCAAATACACCAGTTCTTGCTGGCCAAGAATTTATCTGAGGTGAAGAAGGAACATTGCATAACAGACTAAATGTTTTCCTTCATGTGATCTGCTAGAAACAAGGGCTTTTAGTTTTTAATGAGATTGAAACAATCTGCAGAGGTAACTGTTCAAAATTGCAGCCTATGAACTAAATTGGTATTTAACAACTTGACCTATAAAGTCTTTCCTAAGCTGTGATACAGCATATGGTCTTTGCTGAGATGTACCAAAAGATTCAGTGATAATGTACACACAAGGCTTCCTCCATTCCAAATCATTTTGGATGTGGGTTGTCATAATCTATAGCATATGGATGTATTTTTATTTCATTTCATTTCATTTCATTTCATTTCATTTCATTTCATTATTTATCTTCTGTTTCTTCTCTGTTTCTCTTTTCCTAAAACTCTCTAGAAAAGCTGACTTTTAATTCCAGAGTCAGTATTTCACCCGCTCTGATCAGTGAATCACAGACATTTCAGTCTGGCCTGTGAAAATTTGTGAGGTCCACTATGGCTCTTGAATGGCACTTTGTATCCTCAGTTTCTAACTTTTTATGGCCTTTTAATGTTGAGTCACAAGAAGTATCACACTTGTATCTTCAACAGATTTGTACTGAGACAACAGAAGAGAAATACTGTGTTTCCCTCCTTCTGTCAGCTGTGAATGAAAGTGGTAGCAGACCTCTAATCCTTTCTGTATGGGCAGATGGTCGTTTGATGTATGTACTCATCTACAAACAAAATTCAGAAATTCATTTGGCTTTATCTTCATTCATTATGTATTATTGGTCTGCCTTCATTTAACATCAAAAGTGCAAGTAAGAGGACTGCCATTCTTTATGGTAATTGTTCAGTTGATTAGTCATGAATAATAACACTTAGAATGTATAGCGTTGTTTGCATCTCTAAATTACTTTATAAATCTTGGTCCATCGAAATACCTGAGACTTTTTACCAGAACTTACCTTCTAATAATAATGTCTAACCAAAAGGAAAAAAAGCCCGTGTAACAGTGTTATTTGTTAAATATTTAGTGGTCTGAGGTACCAATGGAACAACGGAGTGCATGAGCTTTGATGAGGTTTTGCATTTCACGCTCATATCATAAATGCTTCTCTTCTGTGTACGTGGAAACAAACAGGCTGCAAAGGGGGCAAGAAATGAATGAGTAGGGGAGCATGATGCCAGTGAAGATTGATTTATTGGAGGATTTCATACCACACCTCCTGTTGCCTGACTGCCCAGAACAGGGCAAATATGGAACAAACTTCAACTGCATGGTGGTTCTATGGAGGGCTAACGTCCCCCACTTTTGAGAGTGAAGACAAGCTGTGGAAAAATTGCATCCTTGTGGTTCTCCATACTCCATTCTGCTTGCCAAGAACCTGCTGCTGGTGTTTGGCAGGTTTTTGTTAACCAGTTCAGGGCAATTGTCTCCGAAGTCAATGCATCCTTGTCCCAACCTATGCAACTTACTGCACAAGTTTTCGTTGCATAATTACTGCTAAATTACACAAATAAATGGTTGTAAGTGATGAGAGCAGGGACTCAAATGAGAACCCTCACAAAGTTATAGATGTCAACAGAATTTCCATGTAACAAGAAGGGGAAAAAGTTCCACAGAAAGCTGGAGTGACATATCTCAGTGGCTGTGCAATCCACAGGTGTCCCCTGTGGGTGCAGGTGCACAGCTGGCAGCCTGAGTGCATTTTATGCCTGACACTGAGTATCAAGAACTTTCCACTTGCATTGTTTCATGTAAATGAAAAAGTTTGAATCACCTCAGTGTATTTTGTAGGAATTTTTAAGCATGGAATTTATCCAAGATGTTGTAAACACAGTTTCTCTTTAAAGGAGCTTATTCTTCTTTAGGCAGAGCAAAATATTAGAGATTGTGCATCTAAATGAAGACAGTTTATATACAGGTTTGTATGAGAATAGATTTTGCTGAAAAAAACCAAGATTGTCTTAAAAGTGGTGACTGTGTCCCAGGGCAGTGAGTGAAAATATGTCCATTAAAGGATCCTAGTCCTTTCTGTAGGGAACTAAACACACCTTCATGCCAAGAACAGATGCACAGGCAGAGCACAAAGAAGCCAAAGCCTGTTTCAGTGCTGGGCCTCCACAATCACTAGAGCTGCCTTCCATGTACGTGCTGGGTCTATGTGTTGTGACACATGTCAGGGCCAGCTGTGCTCCTGCCAGCTCACATTAAACACCAGTGACTCTGCAGCTATTCTCTGCCTCTGCCCTGCATAACAAAACTGACTATGAAAATCTGTTTTCCATAGGACAGCTCACTTGAGTGTTACTTATTGTTACCTGCCAGGCTGAAAATTCAAAAAGTGTGAAAAAAAGAAATAATTTGTTCATATGAGTTGTACAACCAATGTTCTAACAATCATAAACCTGATAAACAATTGCAGACTTTGAAATGTGCTCTTTAAGTGAGGCAATTAAAAGCAATGGTCCAGTGTCAATGATGGCTTCTAGAGGCTAAAATAAATAAAGCTATTAAAATAAGTGGATGCTTAACCTCAAACCTTCACATGATGTTGGCTGTTACTTAGAACATTTCTGTTAGTTTACAAATGTCAGTGTCATTGCAGTAAAATTTTTGTCAGTAACTGTCCAGAAGTCAACTCCAGTGATGTAAGGCAAAGTGCAGCCTCATACCTGCCAGAGTAACCAACCACTGTCAGTAAAATGGTAGAAACAGCAAGACCAGTAGCAATATTCATACAGTTCACCTGGAACATAAACACTTCAAAATTTTTTACTTTACCAAAAGTGGTTTGATTACATAAAGTGGTTTCCATTTAAAATAACTATGCATTTCATTCTTATTATAGTTAAAGTGAATGTGTTAGATCCTTGACAAGGCAGAAAAGGCTATAAATGAATGAAGAGCCCATTTCAGGCACCTTGACATGATTAGTCTGTAGCACAAACTGTGCAATGCATCAATTGCATTATGATTTGCTGGAGAGCCTGGTATGTTACAGAAATGACTCATACTTAGGCTCCTGTGCATTTTATTTTTCTGCTTCATTTAAAAGCTGGTCCCCTGGGCTTTTGCTTAATAAAAACCACATACGTTGCTCTAGTTGTCAGTCATAAATAAGTTTGGTCTTGGGTCAGGGCTAGCAGGAGGATCCTGGGCTCCAGAGGCAGTGAAGGAATGCCAACGACATTTGACATCCTGCAGTTTCTGAGCATGATTTCATGGGGCTGGGCTGATGTGATTGCAAACACTTGAACAAATTTCACTGGGAGCCCTGGGAGCTCCATAGGAGGTAATAAAGTGCAGGCATTCAGAAAGAAACACTGAAGGCAGATCATCGGGGTCTCAGGAGACACTTGAAATTTCTCAAGAGAATCCCAGTACAAGTGAGCACACCCTTCACAGCCAAGCTCTCCTGGAAGACTTTTAATCTTGGGCTGTCCCCAGACTTAAAAGCAGAATAACCTGACAGTCTTCCATCTTCCTGCATTCCCAAAGAATTATGTGCCAGATGATCTCTTCCCATTTCTTCAGAGTAAAACACATTAAAGATGGTGATGAAGAGAGAACAGAGCTGAGGAACTCAGAGTTCTCTCATTTCAGAAGTACTGGTCTTGCAGAAGACAAGTTTTACTGCAGGATTTTGGGAAATACCTGAGTCCCTTAAACAATTATTCAGTTTCTCTCAGGGTTTATGATGTTTAAAAGGTCGACTGAATACAGCTGAATTTTACCTTTTAACCATGCATTTAACATGTTCTATTCATTATAGTGCACTGCTGTCTCCTTCCAGCAGGGCAAGAACAGGGTAGATGGGAATACAGCAATGGATCTGCCTGTGCTGCTGCCATAGAGGGAGGTAGGGCTGGCAAAGAGGAGGTGACTTTTTCCTGTAAAATCCCACTTCTAAAAGCTCTGTCACTGCCAGTGGTGTGGGGTAGGTTTAGGCTTTAGGCAGGAGGTGCCTGAACTCCTGGTTCCATCCACCTCTTTCACTGAAGACTCAAAATTTCAGGAAGCTCAAACAGGCCTCAGGTTTAAGGAAAGAAATAAAACCTTTCATAAAATAAGAGGGGAAAATCACAGAGACCAGTATTTGCCTGAGGATTATCTCAATCTCCTGCTGTCAGTTCCACAAGCAAAGTCTATTATTACACCTCTGCTGCTGCCTTGAACAAGTTTCTATGGTGTAAATGAAAAGATTCTTAGTATCTGCCCACAATGGTGATTGAAAAGTTTGCACTTTGTAGGAACAGCTCACTGCTCTCAATTGCCTCATCATTGATTTTCTCTAGGCCATGCCTCTGCTGTCACACCACAGACAGAAAGCCTCCTTCCACAGAGTTGGTCCAGATGTAATGAATTTTACTGCTGCTGCTACTGTCTTTATGACAGTGGAAATTTGCAGATGGAGCCAATGGAAAATCCTGTTACCTTCTCCTTGCCAGCTCTGCCATTTGTTCCCTGCAACCCACCCCACTGCATTCACTCCAAGGGCTTGATTTCTCATCAGGAAGGTAAAACCCCATCACAGAGGGCAGAGCAGAGAGAGGATGAGACAAGAGGAGTCCCTTCACAGACAGCAATCAGCCATATCAGAACTGCTCACCTGCTTGGGGAGAGGAGCTGAGCTGAACAGGTGTTGGTAGAAAACTAAGAGTGAGACAACATGAAGAGCTCACAGGATAAATGTGATTACATTTTTTAAAGCCATTAAGAGCATGAACCCTATATATATATATAAAAAGTAAAACATTTCACTCCATCCAGCCTAGGCTCAGAATTTCTTTCCCACAGATAAGACAAAATTAGAAACACATTTTCAGAGAAGGCCTAAATCCCAAATAGATGTGTGGCCTTCAGAAAGGCAGCTCTGCCCCTACAGCCGTCTCATTTTTGTCTGAGCAGCCGTCTGCTTGGCCAATTAGATGTCTGCCTATTAAAAATCCAATCTCGAGGAAAATGCTGTGATTCATGCAGGGTGGCTGCACAGTTTTTCCCTCTCTCAGAGAGCAAAATGCACACACTGACACCAACCCATCTGCCTTATGACACACATATGCAGCTTTTGGTTCCTCTGTCTATCAAGCTCAAACCAAACTCTGCTTTCCTCCAAGTTGAAGTGCAGTGATAATAAGAGCATGACAAATTGATCATCTGCTGTGGCCAGTCCTTTGGCACTGCTCTATGAGCAGTTTGAATTCCTTGGGAACAAATTAAAGCTGAGATTAAAGCAAGTCTGGACTTTAAAGACCAAATTGAATTGCTTGCTGCATCTGCAATAGCTGAGTGGTTCCTGTCTGGTAAATGTGGGCTGTTGTTTTCTTTAGCTGCATCCACAAAATAGCTAAAATCAATTATAAAGATGATAAACTCATATAAATTAGTTACAGTTAATCAACATAAGAAAGGTTTGCATTGTACTCTGATCAGTAATTACCAGTTATTTCAGGTTCACTCTTGTGACTGTTGCTTTTCTGTGACTTATCTGTGTGTGGTTAAGCCAGTTCATCACAGGGTAATACCAATGCCTCAGAAGTGTCTCAGTGTACTCCCTTTCTAGGCTTATACCTTATCTGTTGGCCCTTTTGTGCCTAAGAAAATTTATTTCAAAATATATTTTTAAGTAAAACATTTAGTTCATGAGGCTGCCTTAAAAACATGTTTGGTATTAAAGGGCGCTGAGTATAGAGGCTTGAGCCTCTGCCACAACAGTAGAGTGGTTTAGCAAATGCTTTATTGACTGTGGGCTTTTGTGACTGCTTAGGATTGTTTTCCTTTTATATTTCACTTTTTTTTAAATTACTATGTCACAATGAGTGCACGTGTGAACTCAGGTAGCTGGGACAGGCCTCCCCACGTTTTCTCACACAGCCTTTGCATATTAACCCACCATCATTCTCTGAATTTAATTTGGTACCAACGTGAGCCCCCCTTGCACCTTCAATTAATACACTCAGTGGACAGAAGAATCCTACACAGTGCTACAGAGGGTACAACATTCAGCAGACCAGAGTGCTCCTTAAAACACTGTCCAGCTCCCTCCTCTCCTCCTTCTCTTCCATCCAGGTAACTTTCAAAGAATTCTGAAATGGCTGAAGTTTATAAAAACATGTGCCAAGAAACCCAAGATAAAGTAGCATCGAAATGTACTTGAAAAATGCATTCTTATTTGGCAGACCTGCTGAAAACCTTTACAGCTGCTGAGAAGCTCTATAACTATTTTCCATTTAAGGTGGTCATAATATTTGAAAAATAGCAAAATTCCAGTATGCTTTTTTGAGCTCTGACATAAAATGATGGAAAACACAATACCTACATCATGTTTAAGCACTCTGTGGAACCCAATGCAGCATCAACACAAAGCCAAATACAAAAAATAGAAAGGATTTTTCATTAATATAATCCTCAAAAAGCTGCGTAAGACAAACATAAAGATGTCCTTGGAAGAAAATGGCAATATTTTGCCCATCCTCAGCTTTGCCAGCTCATTCTAAAGTGTTTTAATAATGTCCATGAATGATTATGAATGTTGTCTTAGATGGTTGCCCATTGCCCTGAAGAAAATGTTTATGACCTGAATAGATTAATTATATTCTCCCCTTAAATATCATTCCTTCAGGACTAGTTATTGTTGAGTGTAAATGTGCCACTTTATATGCAAATAAAATGGACTGAGAGTGGAATAAGAAGTTCAGCATATATCTACTGACAAATCATCTTATTATGTGTTGTATTAGCAGATGGAACATCTTGTGGTAGGAAATGTTAATAGACCTCAACAGGATGCAGTGCTTGTTTCCTTGTTTCTAGAAAATCTTAGTCAAACTTTCAATTATTTTCTTGTAGTCACCTTTGCTTCATTTTAAAAGGATTTTAATTGTATTGTAAGAAAAAGTTATATATTGAATACAAGAAAAAAATCTAAAACTCATTAATACCTAACATTAGTAAACCAATTGAATAGCAGTGACATAAATTAAAATAGAAGGTAATCTTGAATTCTCTATTAAAGAGGATTCAAAATAACTAATTCACATTAGTGCAAGTGAGTGGACTCAAAACCCAGAGACTCCTGAGATAAACCTTGGTTAGATCTAACAGATCTCATCATTACCAAGCCAAGGCCATCCCACTCTGAACTACACACTTCACTCATACAAACCTTTTGTTTCTCAGGAGGAGAAGGAATCACAATGCACAGACTTTTGCCCTAATTTGTTCCTGAGGTGCCCAAATCAATGGTCCACTGCCTGCCATCAGCCAGGGAGGACAGTGAAGATATTTACCAGTTCTTGGAAGACAAGACCTTTAGTTTTTAAATAAAGAAAAGATCAGGGTGATCCAAACAGGAAAGGATGATCTCTCTAGAAGGTACAAGGGCAGAGATGTCTTGGTTTGATTCTCACTTGAGAGTTTCACATCACATTAAAAATTATTCCGATTAAAATTATTAATGCCTCACGGAAAAAAAACCTCATTAGGATTAGGAATGATGGTCAGTTCTTCGTCTATCTTTTCTCATCTATGAACAAAACTGGGAGTCTTCAATATGGCAAATTAGCAAAACCAAAACCACCATTCACAATACCAAACCTATCTCTGCTATCCATGGGATCTGGTATTTGGGGAAGATAAACTTGGAATGAAGTTGCATAAAATATTGAAAGTAAGAAGTTATCCATTCCTATAGCTTAAATTTGTTCTGGATTGAAATAAATCTTTGAATTTGAATAAAGAAGATAACATTAGTTGAATACAAATAGTTGAATGAAATTTAATGGATTGGTTTTGTGTATCTTCTTCTCCCGTATTTTTAGCCGAACTTTTAATTAATGTAATTATATCAGGCTTTATATGGCATTAGTCAGTGTCAGCTGGAGACAACCTGACTGAGTTCAAAAGAGCCAGGTTAAATGTGGTGCTCTGGATCAGGCCATGATAATTAAAAGAAAATCACCATCAGAATGATTTAATCATAGATCCGTCTTGACACAGAATTATTGCCCTTGAAGCGTGAATTTAATTATTGAATCTGCTGCTGGGAATCCTCGAATACCATTGAAGCTCAAAATACTCAGGGCCCCTGAGATGCCCCCACTTCTGAGATGGACTGGCTCCAACAATGGGATCATTGGGTTCATCAGCAGGGGAATACATAAACAGAATATATAATCTGTGTGTTGCATTTACACTGCTAATGCGTTCACAGGTGGGTTGGTTGTTAACTTAGGATTCTGTACAAAGTACCAGGAGCATTGGGAGAAATAAAAACCGCTGCATGAGGCATAAAAAAATTTTAAAAACTGTTCCCCCATTTTCTCCCTAAATCCTTGTGCAGTTTTGAAAACAAAAGCTATGAAAGTCCTTCTTTCATAGAAATCTGCTCATGTGGAAGATATCGGCAGCCTTTGAATTCCTAAGAACAGATAGATAACAAATAGATTCATTGATTGATTGATTGACTGATTGATAAATTAGATATAGATTATATGAATGCAGATAAATAAATAAGGATAATGACAAAACTGCCCATAATATTTTTAAACTCATTTTAATCAATCTCTACAAACAGACTTAAACAAAATTTGGGAAAAAACCTCGACAACCAAACCCTGCCACATTTAGCTCTTGCATGCCAATTCACAACTCAGAGATCATTTTTATAGCTGTAATAATCCTATGAAACTGGGATAAAACCACTGCTGGCATTCCTCAAACTGTTGTGGCACTATCAGGAACTTCTATATTATGAGGAGATATTTGAGCCCATCATCTCCAATTTCCAGATAATACACCGCCTTAATCACCACTCTCTACAACACAAAGAAGACAATCTTTCTGTCTTTTGTTCATTTTTTACATCTGAGAACAGTTGTGTTTCAGTCTCCTATACATCATCTACTCCCACATCTGTCTCACACTATGTAACTATTCCTTACAATTCCTGCCGCACTTATTTTTGTTGCTACATTGAAATCTTGTGCATAATTATGTGAGGTTGCTATGGAGATTATGTGTGATTTGTCATGAGGAAAATCTATTGTGTTTGAGATAATTCTGCACAATAGTGACCGCTGAATCTTTCCTCTCCAGGGCCCCAGGGGTTAAGAGAAAGTACCTGCCAGGATGTTCACAGTTACAAACCAAACAGGTTTGGTAAACAGAGAAGTCTGTGCACTGCTCAGAGGACAAGGCTGTTCCCTCTTTTAGGCAGATGGATATGAACTGGTGCAGGGTGATGATGATGTACACATTTTGAAGAATGCATCAGATGGATTTTTAAAGCATCCATAAAGTTCCTTTGTTGAAAATGCCTCCAGTCAATGTTCGTGATTTCCCATGAAGGAGATCTGGTGCGGTATAAATTCAAACAAGTTACAATTGTGTGGACAGTACTTTGAAAATTATGTAGACAGCAGTGCTTTGAAACTTAACTTCTCCATCCCTAGCTCTGCATCCTTTTCAGAGCTGGGCGAGCTCACTGTGATTGATCACTGCACATCAGTCACAAGCAATTCAGCTTGGGCTGAACAATACCTAGAGGCTAACACAGCTTTCAGCCAAGGTCATGGGTTAGCCCTTCCCCACACCACCAAGCAACTTCCCTCCTTCCTCAGGCTTGGACTGCCCCAGAAAGCACACAGATTTGCATAACAAGTGGACAGGAAAAGAGGAACATGCCAAGCTTTTCCACCATGGAAGATCCAACTAAATAAATCACAGGGATTTGGTAGGAAAATCCCTCCTGTCTCAGGCAGAGTTAGTGCAAACCCAGCAAGTTTCAGGGAGCAAAGAAACATTCTCATAGAAACAAGATGTTCATAAGGAAACTGCAATTCAAGGAGCTGTTTTAGAAAAGCCTGTTCATGTGACAACTCCCAAATAAAATCTAAATCCTTGGACAGTCAAAGACTCTGCAGTTCAGGTCATCATCGTGTGGCTGCCACTAAGTTGGGGCAGGTGTAATTCTGGTAATTCTGGATGGAAAGAGAGGGGCAAAACTATAGAGGCAGAAAAATAATTAGATCTTTAAAAACTTCAAAACATTCACCTTCCTCTGCCACTCTTTCATTCCTCATAAATGACCCTCATAATTTTTACTACCCTTCTACAGATCACCTTGTAGATTTTATTTTTATGCAATTACTGATGAATGTTTGCTGGCCTAGGCAATTCTCAAATCACTAGTAATAGAAAAAAACATTAAGATGCAGCTTGTAACAGAAGGACAAACACACCCTGAGGTGTATGTATCTTTATGCAGAGCAACTGCTGGTTTCCCTACATAATCTTTTATTAACCTACTGCTCAGGACTGCTGCCTGTGAGCACAGGAATACATCTGAAATGGAGACTCTTTAATCAAAACCTGACTTTCAGTAAGAAACTATTACAGCCAAGCCTTTGGAAAAAAAATATATCTTTATGACACCCTTTCACTCAGTGGTTTACACTTCAGAAGAAACAGGACTTTGGAGGATTCTTTCATATCTCCTATCCCCTGCACTGCCTGCTTGCCATCCAGCCTGGCTGGGATTTGCAACACTTTGATTGCTGCCCCACCATGCTCTGAAGGAGTAATCTGCTTCAAAAGCTGCAGAAATTGATTGCTCTGATTTTGGTACAAAAAAAA
>VXBB01012525.1:1255707-1306505 GCA_013399915.1 Illadopsis cleaveri
AAGAAAAGAAAAGAAAAGAAAAGAAAAGAAAAGAAAAGAAAAGAAAAGAAAAGAAAAGAAAAGAAAAGAAAAGAAAAGAAAAGAAAAGAAAAGAAAAGATATAGATATATAGAAATATGTGGATAGATATAGATATAGATATATAGATGATATATAGATATATCTCCAAGTTTGCTCTGGTGGTTCATAATGTTGCCAGAACCCTCAAAGGAATAAAGGAATTTACAGCCTCATTATGCACAACTGGGAATACATTATTCTATATATTTCTGATGTTACAATGGTGTTAAATAATAGAGCTTTTTAGTATTTGGAAAGCACTTCTACAGCACCTTTTGAATGTAGCTGATAAAATACAGTCAGGTAAAGGCCATTATTGACTTTAACCAAGCTGTTATACTACTCTATGCATTTTTAAGCATCTTTTTTGTGGTTAGAATTAACTCAAAAACCTGAAATAGTTTTTTTAAAATAAGAATAGAAGAGAGAAAATGAAGGAATGATGGTTAAAAACTCAACTATGTTGCTCAGGCATGAGGATTTTGAAATGCTGCATACAAGAAAATTGTGCAATTCATTGCCTCCCGGATATATGCCAAAAATGTTTTCCAGCAGAAAGGGTGAGTAGAGGTGATCTGGAAAGGGCTTTTAATCTGTGTGATAAATTGCCAAACTCCATTATATTTAATGAGTCTCATCAATGCAGTGCTGGAATAGCTGGAATAAATAAATAAATAAGTAAATAAAGCCCTATCAAAAAAGTAGTACAAACAATTGCATGAATTAATAATAAGGATCCCATTAATGCATGCATAATTTAGAGAAGTTAATGAAGCCAATTTAAAGTTTTACTAATGTATATTTGATTCTGTGAAGTCTAATTTTCTAAAGAGATCTTAATGTTTCCTTTCACTATTTATTCCCTCGACCCGCCCCCCATTTAAGAAATGAGCTCTTCTGGAAAAAAACATGAAATTTAATGGAAAATTGTATTTTCTGCAGGATTTTAGAACTGCATTGTGAGTCTCTCATTCCTGTGGAATACTCAGTGGCTCAAATACACAAACCTATAAGAAGCACATTGGAAACAATTGAGAAACGTGTCTATGCAGCCCTTGGAAACCTGCTTGAAGACCCACTGTTTCCAGAATTCAGATCCTATTACTGTCATTTTATTGGAATAAAAAAACCCCTGAAGGAATTTTGAGAAGCTTGAGGAAAATCTTCATATTTGGCCAAACGTTAAAGAAATATTCAAAGGGGAACCATCATGTATATACATATCTTCAGAATGTTTTTGCACCTTAGCACATTCATATAGGCAAACAGATCCATCTTGATCTGCAATGGAGAAATGAGGTAATGAGTTAAAATTCTCCTACACTTCTTTCTAAGCAACAGATACTATTTGTGCATTTCCAAGTTGTAATTCCCAGTCACTTCATGGTTAAAATAATTAAAAGAGTAAGCTGTGAGCAGAAAATAATGTTATGAAACAAGAGGCATCTACAGATGATTAGAAATAATGAAATCCAAGTCACGGATAGTTCTACAGTTGGGAAATAAGAAAAATGTGTTGATTGGCATCAACATCCGTTTGCAGAAAATGTTTATTGTCATTTTCAGGTACTGGCTGTGGCCAATCCACTTTCTCCCTGCCCTTTTAAGTTCATTTGGTGGAGCAGTTTCCAGGTTAAAGTGAGAGGGACAGCTTCACCCTCTGCTGTTGTTAGGGCAGCTGCCCTCCACGCTCCAAAGTTTGTTCCAGGTCGAATGAGGTCAGAAAGGATAAAACAAAAATCAGCAGGTGGGTCATGAGAGGACCTTGCAGGACCCATTTGCTCTGTGGCTCGGTGAGGTGTTTGCTGCTTGTCTACAAATAATGTTTTCACACTGGTTGTTTACAGCTGACACCGGGGCTGTCAGAAACGAAGGGTCTCACTTCAGCCTTGGTAGCAAGTGGGCTCTTTATTAAGGGTCTGAACTGAGGCAGTGTGGGGAATGTTCCTGCACATCACCTTTAATAACTCTGCTATTTCAGGTGTATTTATAACCTCAGTTTTCCACTCATCTCTGATCAGGGGGATTATGGGGTTTTTGGCCACCCTCTTGGCATGTCTCACCAGACAGCACACTTACAGGAGTCTGCTTTTGGTTCTGGAGTGCTTTTACCTGTGAAATATTTTGCAAATTGCACAAGATTTTTTTATTTATCTTTTGTTAAGTTAACTCTGGTTTGAAAAAAATAAAAAGAAGATTAAATTTGAAGTGCCAAAGATTTACAGTTAGCTACATGCAAGACGGCCAGAGCTGAGTGAAGAGGGCAACATGCTATCCTGCAAGGAATTTGGCTTCATGATCTGACTCTGCAGAAATGACATTTAAAAGCCCCTGGTGATGTCTCTTTTAAGTTGCAGTGATGTTACCAGCTGACATCAATCACAGACCCACTCTTTAACTGGAACTCACAGATATACAAATTCTCTTAAAAGCACAGAACAACAATATTGGTTGCTGATCTTTTCTCCTCCTCAAGAGGTATATTCAATTATATTTGAAATTCTTACACTCAGAAAGCATGCTAGATCCCTTCCTTTTGCTGTGCAGCAAATGGTAATTATTTACCATGAGACATATTTAGGAAAATCTAAGATATGAGAAATTGCTGATGAGCAAAGGCTGTGTACTTAATACCTACATTTACAGTTCCAGTGTCCAGCATTTCCAATTAGCTACCTTTGTGGAGGTTTTCTGCCAGATGACAAGAGTTTGTGTTGCACTTATGACTCTATCATACCTCAGCCTGAGCCAGGGTACAGCACTCTAGTATTGTTTCAAGACTCTAAAATAACTACTCCTGATTGTCTCTATTCACACCCAATTCCCTAAAAACTGAATATACCTTTCCAAAGAGTCACAACACTGTTTACCTTGTCCAGCTGCTAACCAGATATCAGAGCTCTACTTATCCTCTAAGTTATGAAATTTAATTCCAAAGGATTTAGACCCATCCCAGCTCTCCTCCTTCATTTCAGCAATATTTTCCTCACTCAGTTGCTTAAAAAAGCATAAGCTCATTATATGCTGCCTAACACTCATCAGAAGATTATCGTGTATTAATTTTCAAACCTAATATTGCATTTCTTACTTGTGATAAAGTTTCTCAGAACAGAGAGACACCAATTACTTTGGAGTGGCAATTTGTAAAGAAGATTAGTCTGGCAAAGTGGATCTGAAGAGTTTGTTTCTAATTATTTCCACAAATGAGCTTTACAGGAAATTCTAATAGGAAATTCCAATAATCAAGCAATTTATGCCAAAATAAGTTCTAATATTTTCCACCTTCAGATAATACATTTATTCCATTAAGATCAATAGACATTGTGAGTAACACAAGAGTCCTAAAGTAAAATGAACAATAATTTTATTAAACAATTTATAGAGTACATACATCATGTGCTTGCCTTCAGATTTCATTTAATTGTGCCTTATACCTAAAGGAGCTTTATCACATTAGGTGGACTATGTTATGCATCTGTGATCAATCCTAAGCATTATTTCACAGCTCAGGGCTTTGAGCACAGTGAGGAGGAGCTAAAGGCTTTGGCTATCATTTTGCAGATGCATGAAAGCTGACCTGGAAATGAGCACAGCTTTTAATAACATCTTGTAAGTTTTAGTTTGTTCGTGACAGAACAAACACTCTGGGATACATCATCTTCCCTCAGTACCAGCTTCCCAAGCCTCAGAACAACAAAGTGACAGCAAAGAAAACTGCACATGTCACACAGGCTCAGCCAAGGCCCTACACCACACATGCACCATATTTTCAAAATATGCAGGCACTCACTACCTCAATTTCCAACTGGATTATGCAAAGCTCTAACACAGCAACCCAAAAATGAATATTAGAACTCCACTGAACCCATCACATGCCCACCACATGGGTATTTAGATCATCCTTTTGTGTTCCTACCTCATATAGGTATATTTATACCAAACAGGATGATCTCTGGGAATGGCAGCTCTGCCAAGACTGACATTTTCAAAGCAAGGTTCATGTTGGAATGCCAGCTGCAATGTGGCACCAAGCACCTGGTGAGATGCAGCCCTATTATCCTGGAGGTGACAGCCCTGCTGATTGCTGCCTGGCACTTCCCAGACATGAGGATCTGAGGGCAGTGATCTCATTGATGAGAGCACATTAAATATTTTCTAACCAAAAGAGATTTTTTTTCTATTCAGGATTGTAGTCTTATACTTACATCAGTGTCATCAGGAGAGAAAGCATTGCCACAGTTCAGTCTTTCAGGTTAATTAAGAAAAATTAATAGATTACATTTATTATTCACTTGCAAGGCATGATAATTTTGTCTTCAGTGATGCAGCCCAGATTGCTTCATCACAGCAAGCAGAAAGAACAAAAGAGAAAATGAACAAACTGCTGAGACTCATCAGCATCTCCTATTCACATACCATGCATGCACATATGCCCACTGACAGGTAGGAACAGGAAAACCACTCAATTGCAGGGTTTTCTTCCCTAAATTGCAATCTACATGGTCCACTCCATCAGCTTATCCAAGAAACCTAGAGCACATAAAAGGAGAAATAATAAAGCATCTATTTTATCTTTCCCTTCTCATTCTACAGGAGAAATAGCCCAATTTACTGTCTGTCCATTTGTGCACTCAACAGAGCCAGCAGAGTAGGTTACATGTGGGATGGAATTACTGATGTAAATCTAAAGCTGAGGAAACAAATCTGACATTCAATTCTGGAAACAATTGATATTTTCTTTATTTTATATTCTCTTTACTTTACATGACTTCTGGGGGAAAAAGTTGTATTTCCCACAGTAAAATGTAGCGTCTCTCTTTTTTTGGGATGCAGCTGTTTGGAAGCTGTTTAGGATGCAGGTGTTTGGAAGGAGAAGAGATCTCAAAGGTAACAGGAGCCAGTCAATTGATGGCTTTTAAGTATGAGGGGCTGAGACTTTGCACTGATCTGTCTGTCCAACAGAGAGTCAGCACAGGGAACAGAGAACCAGGACGATGCCCACAATCACATATTGGTACTGTGTGGACTGGCACTCCACTTGTAGATTTTTCAGACTGTCCAGCTTCATTCTTGTATATAATGTTCTGCAATAATCAGTATTTTCAGTCATGGAAGTTTAGATCACCTAGGCCAGCTGTACTGTCCAGTAGCTTTGGTGGCAGCCTATCCACTGCTTGGAGATGAAGCTCAAAAATTAGCTGCTAGAAAGCACTTCCCACAAGGGCACAAGGCAGCCCCGCTCAGTGGAATGCAATTAAAAGAAGAGGTCATGGTGCTGTTGCAGCAAGCATCAATTGTACATAGTGTAGTCCTGCAGCAGGGTCCCTTCAGCCCTGCCAAGGCTCCCTGTGTGCCCCTCTGTCTACCAGGGCTGCAGTGCAGGAATGTAAGTCAGCTCACAAACAACGAGTTAGGGGCTAACCAAGACAGCTTTGTTGAATTCTCCTTTTGATTTAAGTCCAACCATCGTTGAGTTTGCTCACAAAAAATGTTGAAGGGCTAATAAACACACTGGGGAGAAGAAGAAAATGGTACTGACCCATAATATCAGGACACACGGAAACTTGCAATTATTCCATGCTTCAGAGTGAATTGGCAGAGATAATTAGTGTAAAAGGGTACTGAGGAAATTTTGATAGGTTTCACAGAAGTCTGGTGATATTGCTCTGATATTCCACACAAGTGTGCCATAACTGTATTGTCACTGCCAGGAAGTGAGATTTTGGACAAAAGAGCAAAGGAAAAAAGAAAACAAACAACAAACCACAAAAACTTACAGGAAAAGGAGAAATAATTTCAGTAGGACATTTCACCTTGTGCTGGTTGTAGATTGACATCTGATTTGTGAAGGGGAAATGGCCCAAATTTGAGCTGTTGCTTTATTTTAATGCCATGTGGCCACTATCACCACAACTGGTAGGTGCAATATGTAATCCAAGCATCTCTTAAAAAACTCAAAGGAGCTGAAACACAGAACCTTGCCCAGTGCTTCCTGAAGGTGGGCAAGAACTTTACAAGAAGTTGAGAAACTGAAAAATCTTGATTTTCTGTAGTTCAGAGAAAAGTTTGAGGGTTTTTATCATGGAGGTCTCTTGCAATAAATTCAACCTTACAGTGCCGAAAGGATGTTAAATCTTGGTTTTCAGCAGGAATTCAAGAAATACCTACTGACTGCTTGTTTTATTTATTTAACCTTCATAGGAAAACGTACAGGGCTGAAGCTTTTGCAGCTGTGACTACAAAGGTGCATCATTCATGTGTTTTCTCTATCTGACACCAGTACAAAGGGCATGGAGCATCATAGATGTTAGACAGTGAGAAAGAAAGAGACTGAGCTGATTTCAAAATTATTTCTCTCCATGTCATTGTGGAGACAGAGAAATAATTTCCTTCCCCTTCCACATACTGAAAATATGTTTTCATAAGAGTTTTCAGCAGCTAATCCACATTTTATTACTCTCTTCACTAAATCTGAGGAAACATGTATCTTATTTTAGTGAGAATTCACTGTAGATTATGGTTGCTTGAAAGTTATGTGATGAAACCCAACACCAGACACAGTGCTGGAGATTTTCCACCTCATTTCAAATGAAAGATGTGCCAGGCTCACAAACATCCCTATAAAGATGGCCAAGCAAGTGCAGGACACTACAGCATCTGAGCTTTGTTTCTCACAAATAACAAAATCCCAAGCCAACCAGACTTTTGTTCACATAAAAATCCAAACAGCATTTGGAAAGAAGCTCTGTCACACTTCTGATTTGTCTGCCTGCTTTTCTAGAGCATCTTTTCAGGGTACAAAGAACAGCCAAAAGAACAGCCAAAATTATGTGCCTCCTCTCCTACACCGAAATGAGTTGGACAAAACCTCTACACAGCTTTTTAAAAGAGCATTACATGGTTATTCAGTGTACCTGCATACTTGGTCACATGAATTCAGATTAAATAAGCAATATGTAAATCCATTGGAGCTGTTGTGCTCTTCTGGAGGTCACATCTTTTGCGAAGACAACAACACACTCCAGGAGATTCTCATTGCAGCTTTTCCTTAAGACAGCCCCACTATGACAATTCATCTGCAGATCAGTGCAGTATAATTTATTTACACTAGAAAATAATCTACCAAGCCTGACCCAGTAATACAGATTACAGCTGCCTGCTTGGGTAGGAAATACTGCTTGAAAAGGTGAAGGAATGACTCAGTGAGTGCCTCCATAGGATATCATCAGTAGGCTGTGTAGTGACACAGACACGCTGCAGATACTCTGCTGACACTCATCTACAGTAGGAGGAGAGAGAATCCATTCATCATAGTGTGGCTTATTTTTATAAAAGGCAGCCTAATTCTGTACCCTCTCCTTATCCAGGTTAGAATAGATCAGTGAACTGATAAACATGGCCAGGACACCCTGATGTCTCTTTCTTTGCCAGAGCAAAGCCTGATGATCTGAAATCTTAGTTATGCCCTTTCTTGAGTGAAGACAAGCTCAATAGATGTCAGGAAGTCACTGTCCATGAGTTAGAACTCTTGGTAGTATGCAAATGTGCATATTTTAGAGCTGGATTGATACATCCCTTGCTATAATTAAAATTATGTTATAATGAATTAATATGGTAGTCATGTAAATGCACATTTCAAAACAGTCTGTTGTTCAAAAGAGTTCCTTTGTCACTACCTAGATATTCCATCAAATCAAGCTTTGTGTATTTAATCTGAATTGGTGTGTGTTACTCATTATTGCAGTCATGTAACACCTGGTATTTAATTCCTCCACTGGGTGACTGAAGAACTGCCTCTATCAGTGCTGCACTGAGGATCTATGGCCACCCAAGCAAAGAAACATATTCCTGTGGTGGCACAATTTCAACACGTGGCAGTGGGCACATGGGTATCCAAACACTCTGGTCCAAGTAATCTGAAGCTGCAAGAGCTGAATCCCTGGAGGCAGATAAGACAATTCCTCATTAGGTAACTTCTAAGCTATCACTTGTCCTTCGTGCTAGAAAAACTGCAAATTATTGCAGGCCAAAATAATATTCAAGCACTGCAAAATACTGAGAGTGTAATACAAGCTATCAGGAGAAATGTGGCAAGTAACAATTGTTCTTCAGTGTGGAATCTCTTATTTCTGAGAATATGCTCACAATTCTCTTAGCTCAGAATCTAGAATCTTATTTTGTGTTTGCAAAGACAGGACACAGAGGCCCTTACAATGAGGCCCTTGACCTCTGCCAAGGTAAAATCATTGCCAAACCTGCAAGAGGCTGATGACTTTCAAACCAAGAAACAGCACACCAAACCCAGAAACTGGTTTTCATTTTAGTCTGGAGTCTTTTGTGGGCATGATACTACTTATTTCATTTCACACCCTTTTGAGGATTCTCTTGGTTAAAACAAAGCCAAACAAGTTTCTCTAAAGCATGCAAGAATGCAGGCTTCCAGGACTGCTCCATGTACAGAGCTTCTCACTGGGATGGGCAGGGCAGAAGGGTCAGATTTGGGCTCCCATCCCACCCTGACCCTTCTTCCCAGGGGAACTCATGTCCGCTGACACACTGCACTCATCTGTGTCCTCTCCATCTCTTTCCTTTCAATTCTCTTTAGAAGTTTTGTCACTTCCTCGTAGCTCACTGTGCTATTTGTGCTGTTTTTAGTATTTTGTTTATATTTAAACTTCCTCTTCTTCATAATTCCCTGGATATATTTACATTCACACCAGAGTGTAGTCCCTCCCTCCTCCCTGGGTGCAGAGCAGCACACTGGGAAGATCTGGAGGGCTTCCTGACACAGGGGGAGCAGCTCACTGCCCTTCTATTTTAAACTCGAGGTTTGTTAGTTATCTGACAAGATAACATTGCATGCTGACTTACATGGATCAAGGAGAAAAATCCAGTTCTCCTTCATTAAAAGGAGAACTATTCTGCCTGCAGACAATATACACTAGACATAAATTTGAGAGCTAATGAATGGTATCTCAAGGACTCAAACTTTAGCAGAGAGCATTACTAGACTTCTGTTATGAAAGTAATTTTTGCCCTTGCTGAAACCTGGATAAACAGAGCTTTTAACCCTGGAACAGTGTCAAGGGTTTTATAAAGCTGCCACCATTTGTTTACTCCTGAAGCAGTTTGAAAGTCTAACAAAATGTATGTCTGTAAGATACTCTGCAGAGTGGGGGACCAGAAAACATGTGACTATTTTGTGGAATTGAGAGGGAACCAAGAAAACTATTAATAAAATATGAAACAATGTAATTAATATGCCATGCTATTTTCTGGTCCTAAACCAGCAGTATCTCCAACTTCACATCTTCCTCTGCACAGATCCACTTGTGGCCTTATTTCTGCTCACTGGAGATCCTGATCACAGCTTTGTGCACAGCACAGAAAGAGTAACCAGTGCCAACAATCTGTCTGCCAGAATGCATTCTGATTTTTAAACACGGTTTGTCTCATTTAATTCCAAGTTGCGACCACAAAAAGTAACTGAAAACTGTTAATCAGAGTGTAAAGAAAGCAGAGATTAATGTCAGGCGAGAACAGAAAACCCTAGTGATGCCACTGGGATTTTCTATCCCTGGTCTGTCTTTGCACAGTATATAACTGACTATGTAAGATGTCTAAAACACAGAGCTTTGGCAAATAAAAGACTTTCCACTTATAATTTTCCCACTCTCCCTTCTCCCTGTAGTTAATTATCCTATAAAAGGAAGATTTATTGAGGCATGTTCCAATAAATGCTGTGCATTAGCTATAGCTATATATATCTCTTTAACATTCCAGTTGAAGTTCTGTACTTCACACAAATCTTTATTTTGCTACCCCAATTCCACAGTTCTTACACCAATTGTTCCCTCACTACAATCCATGCACCACTTGCCAAGGTTAAAACTTACAGGTGAACACACAAACTACCAAACTCTCCAGAATCTTCAGTCTGACAATAATTTGCTGTGCAACACTTGTCTTGGCAGGACCTAAGCTGAAGTTGCTACACAGGGTGGACCATAGTCCTTGCTTTAGACAACAACGGAATTTTTAAACTCCTCTAAAGCAGAGCTAGAATGTACCTTATATCCATTACATGCTGTCCAGGGGCTGCTCTGGACTCTTGGTAAGTGTCTGGATGATGCTTGCCTGCAGCCCTGAGCTGGGCACATGACATGCAGTGATTAGAGCAGGTTCTTCTGTTCTCAGCATCCTGCCTGCCCTGCAGCCCCTGGGAGCCACCTCCCTCCTATTCTGGAAAGGCTCCAAATGCACTAGAAAGGCAGCACCCCACCCCTGGGGTGCCAGGCTTTGGCTCCATTGCTATGGAGACTTTTATGGCTCCAGCCTTAAATGTCCCCTTGGAGAATGGAGCAGAATTTCCCCCTGTCCTCATGAATCCCTGTGGGATCTCATCCTTGTGGTTGCAGTCCTGGTTCAGGGAGTAACAGGAGCTGAGCAAGGCATTTCCCTATCTAAGACATGAGGCACTGATGAGCTTTTCTTGAGGGTCAGATTTTCAGCGCAGGAACCAGCAGAGCAAACATATGTCATCCTAGGCTGGTGACAGAAAGGTGACATTGAGGTCTGTGAGCCAGCTGAAAGGTACAACTCTAGCTCAGCCTTTGATTTATCCTGGCCCAGCAGAAGCACTGTAGAGCATTGCACAGCACAGCAACCTACTTCTTGTCTTGACTTTTGTTACAGGTGGGCAGGTGTAGAGTATTTAGGGGGAAAAGAACCCAAACAGCCACCTGAGAGATCTTCCTCAAGATTATAAAATTCTACTTAAGATTTCCAACAAAGTCATCGAAAGGATGGGTTAAGATGAAGTCCTTGTCACCAAGCATGACTGACTATTAAAACATTACACAATGAAGCATAAACAACAATGTGCTTCAATTGTCCATTTATTTTACAGTCAGCTGAAAGAGTATTTAGGTCATTACATTTAAAATGCCATTGCATTAACTCATCTCTCAAACAACACAATACCCAGACATTAGCAGATCTGCTGGGTTTCCTAATACCTCCCTGGAAATATATAGAAGTTCTGATTACTATGACAAAATATTTCACAGAAATACACACAGCTCTCTGTGTTGGTGGGTGATGGTGGGGACAGTGATATTGGGCAAAGAGTTTTTGTTGATGTCAGAAATGTAACTTCAGGATGCCAAATTTTAAAAACAATCCCACAGAACTACAGTCAAGTCATTGAAAACAAGAGCAAAAAGCATTGAACAGCATGAGAGATAAAAGATAGCAAATGCCAAGCATGAGAGAGGTGCCTGAAGCAGGAGCTGGAAGTGCAGCACACTCCCTGCTGCTACACCCAGGAACCCAACAGGGTCTGGGCACAACTGCTGGGAACACTGGGGAAGTTACACAGCAAGGGCAGAAAAGTAAAAACAACAAAGTTCTTGAGAACACATTTTATAAAACAGAGACAAATCCAGGATTTAGATGCATGTCAGGGTTGGAGCAGAAAATAATTTAGAAGAGATTTCCCTGTCTGCATTACACTTGTCTGCTTTTGAGCATTGTTCCAGCAAACATGCCAGAAAAGGGCTTTTTCTCCTACTTATAAAATGTTTTAAATTAGGAGATTCCTTTTCCCCGATCATGTCTCTCTACCTGACCTATTTCCTCTGAACTTCCAAACTTCACTAGAACAGACTTGTACCTCACACTACTTCAGTTTACTGCATACAAAAGTGAAAACCACTACTACTGGTAGGAGGAATTAGAAAATTAATAATATTGGTACCAAACTGCATGAATACATATAGTATGTGAAGCAAAATTTCAGTTT
This sequence comes from Illadopsis cleaveri, assembly GCA_013399915.1. Lineage (NCBI taxonomy): Eukaryota > Metazoa > Chordata > Aves > Passeriformes > Timaliidae > Illadopsis > Illadopsis cleaveri. Next base: position 1,267,571 of record VXBB01012525.1, read on the forward strand.
TGAGAAAAAAAAATGTAACGTACTTAAGTGCAGGTAGAGCTGAGCACACACAGGACACGGAGCACCACTGTTCTTGAAGGCACCAGCTATGTCACACAGTCCCATCCAGCAGGAATCCAGCAGAATCCTTAAGACAGTTTCCCAGCTACCAAAACACATTTAAAATCCTGTCTCCACCCTCCAGTAGCAGTCACAGGGAATATCCACCTTTTAGCAGATGCATTCACTGAGTGTCTTTTTTCCCCCCTATTTTTCCTTTAATTCCTTCTATCAGTGTTTTCTGTATGTGCCTTCTTAAATTCTGGCGTTGACTAGAAAATATTTTGCCAAACAGATGTTTGTTTGTTTAAAACTACTGGGGAGCTAGATTGATTTCTGTGCCTGTGGCTGTATCCTATAAATAACTCCTCTGCTTTTTGAATACCTAGGAATTAAAAAGAGAAGTTCAGTAAGGAGTGGATGGGGCTGGAAATGCCTACAGTGCTCACCTGACCATCAGCACGTTCAAATGCCATAGGGAGGAAAACAAACCCTTTGAGCCAACTGGACCTCAGTGCAGAATATCTGGAGGCTTTAGCTGGCCTGTCATCCTGGGAGCAATCCAGGCTTTTCTTTCCCCACATGTCTGGCAGTCTGCAGAGAAACCATATGGGATCCCAACAAACTGCAAATGGGAAGGACACGAGTATCCAGGGTGAGCACAGGGAAGGGTCAGGCAGGCTCTGCCTGTTGTTTGTGACAGCAGTTTGTGACCTGTAAAGTGCTGCTTGATTGTGCCCCATGAACTAGACTATAATTCACAAAGTCATTCTTTACTTTCATACAGGACATAAAGAGTCCTTAGGACAAGCTAAGATTTATTTACAAATATTAAATAAATAAAATTTAAAAATCTTCCATCATTTTTATTTTCAGAAGAATTTTTTTACTGTACACTGCTGAAATTTCTGTTCTTGCTTCTAAACACACATAGCTATTTCCAGAGTTTATTTTCCTATTAATATCCTTTGAAGATGTTCAACATATTCCACATAATACATCTTTAAAAATACCATTTTATGTCATATCTCGGAGCCTGAGGAATGGATTACATAGAGAAATGAACACAGTAGATAAAGAAGTTTGAGAAGGATTCAAGCCCCATTTCAAATCTAAAATCTCTAAATTGGATTTTAAAGCCCCAGTCTCCGGGAGGAGCTGCCATGCAATTTTAATCTGTACTGGGCAGGGCCAAGGATCAGAACACAATCCAAAGAAAATATAACTTGCAAGATTCTTTCTTCAAAATTCAGCCTGAATTGAAAGTATATCCCACACAGAGAGATTATCATTAGGGAGAACTGCACAGTACTGGAATATCAAGTGCAGCAAGTGGATCAGTGTTGTATTACTGCCACAGAACCAGGGACATCCCTGTTTATTGATGGGAAGGTAACTGGTTCTGAATGAGTATCAGACACGGCCTTAGTGGACAATTCTGTGTTTCTTTCCATGGCAAAATTCCTTTCATGCTAAAGGGAACTTTACCAGAAACACAAAATGTAACTAAACAACTGATTTCTGTAGCATTTGCAGGGAGACACTGATGAACCTCTTCATGTCTCTCCCAAGTGTGATTACATTATACTGCCTGATTATGTTGAGTGGTTATTAATCCACTTTTAAAGTCAATTTGTGAACTTGGCTTAGAAATCTGTCCTTACATTATTGCTGTTCTCTTTGACTTTTATTTAAATTGATTAAAAAACACCACAAAAACCATTACCAAAACAGGTGTTGTATTCTTTTCCAAACTAGCATGAAAACTCAACTACCTTGCTTCATAGAGGAGACTTCACATGCCACTTTTTTCAGCCATTTAATCACATGGCAAAATTTCTTCCCCTTAAGCTTCTGTTTCCATAGTTAAACAAAACCAGACACCAAAAGAAGCAACTTCTAATTTTGAAAATCCCCATTCTCCTGCCAAACATTTGGTTTAGCTCAATCACACAGAGTAGCTCCAGGGTTTTGACTGCATAAATAGGAGAATGACATTAAGTGACAATGCACTGAAAAATAATATAAGTCTAATGATTCTAAGTTCAGCTCCCTCCCAGTACAACACTTTCTTAAAAGTTTCTGAGATGCAAATTATAATTATTTCTGAATTTGCTCAAAATGTTCTCCTCCATAGGCAAATATTTCCTCCAACTACAGTGAAACAAACAGGAGAATTAAATCAACTTCATTATATTTATTTTATTCTGTAACCTCTGGGCCAGATTCAATAAAAGCTCTATCTGATTTTAGTCTGTGTGACAGAACATTAAAAAGATGTTATTTATTTAATTTAACACTCACTACTTTTTTGAGCAAGGAAAGATAACTTCCTGCTGGCTCTTGTTTACTGTGATTTATGCATGGGAATTCTGCTTTACATAGCTGAAGTCCCTAAGATGTCAAAATCTGGAACTTGGGTTGGAATGCACACAGATCTTATTAATTAACAAGGCCTGGGAAAACAAATGGGATAGAGAAAATATATTTGGGCTCTGGATTCAGCATGAGAACGAAGTCTGCATTCAGATTCAAAGCCAAATCAGAGCTAACATTCAAGTATGCATGGAATGAGGTCCCTAGCAGTGCTTATTGTGAGATTCTTGCTCTAACTGACACAAATCTCCTGATATTTCCTTCATTTCTAGAAAACTCAGAGCAACTTTCTTGATTCCTTTGTTTCTTTAATCACCTTTATTTAGACACAGGGATTTGTACCCCACTCCTGCAAATTTGAACCATTTATCTAAAATAATCAGGCTCTATTTGGGAGGAATGTTCTCTCACAGAATTGCTTGCAGACCAGATACCATTCCACTTTGTACTACACGTAATAATCTCAGTTCCTTATATTGGATTGGATTCCTAGCTCCATTTTCCTTTCTGAAAAACTATATTCAGTTTGGAAGCCTGTCCATGTGCAGAATCCCCTCCTGGACTAACGAGGCTGATGTCACCGCTGTGCAATTCTGGGTTAAGCCACAGTAACTCCCCAGATCTCAATAAAGCTGCAGCAGCAGAAAACTCCAGCAACGCAAAAGCAAGTCACACCCAGGCAGCTCTGCATGTGGAAGGGTTCTGGATGTGCCCAAAGAGTAATCAATGAAAGCTTTTCATTTTTTACCAAATGGTGGATGCATTACTCTGCAAAACAGGGGTTCAGCGTGCCCAGGTACACTTAGAAAACTCACCCAAAGCAAAAAAAACAGAGAACTGATTTCAATGTTGGTGATCCATACACATGGGGACCCAAAGGTATTTGAGACACCAAAGGTTATCATTTGGTAAGGTGGCAAAATTGATTAAATATTCCTGATTAGATTAAGCCACAGCATATCAATCCTTAATCAAATAGTATCACATATGGCTTTCTTCTCAGTTTGGTATCTCGGCTATAGCACCATGGGCCAGGATCCAAGTTTTTTATCAAGAACGTGCTTGTGATTTCTGTCTAAGAACACATCCAGGGTTCAGCATTGCTCCCAGTGTTTGCAGAGCCAGGCCATGTCCATTGCACATTAGTTTGCATATAAATGTTGGGCTTTCCTCTTTCCACAACTCCCTTTACCTGCCACATTTCCTACAGAGGGACTGCTAGCAAGAAAGAGTACAGGGACCTTCCCGGCTTTAGAAGCAAAGCCATAAAATTTAATGTGCCCTGCATAGTTCTATTTAAAGCACTGGTAAATGAGCCAACAAACTACTGTCCATGAGCATTACATCACGTGTTGCTACATTTCTCTGAGGCTATATAAAGCTGTAATATGTTCACTAATGAATTGTATGGTATGTTCAGGCCATATGGCTCCCCGGAACTGTACAGAACAATGCTGCAGTTATGGGGGTACGGAACAATCACTTTCTGACATGTACATCATCATGTGTTTATGAAATGTCTCCCAGGGAGGCCACATGCTAAAATAAACAGTCAATATTTTATTGTTCACTCTCTCCTGCGCTTGTTACAATTTGGTTTATGTTTTATTTGTTTGTAAAACCATTTGTGCTAATAACCCAACCATATTTTTTATTTTCCTCTATGCCCTAATTTCACTGCTGCTAGGGCAATACAGAAGAGATGATTGGCTCCAGTTTTTTTGTTTCAGAAGTTCCAGCTGCTGACTAATTACCTTGTTGGAAAACACGGCTGTTTCTCATATCTACACTACATTTTCTTATTTCCAAATATGAAGATACAGGAATCCAAGGCAGTTAATATGTCAGGTTTTATTTACATAGCTCTTCAGTTATCATATGGAGCAGCATCTCTGCTCAACCTTTTGGATTATAGGAGGATTTTGTTGAAAGACAAAATGCTATGGAATGGGTTAAAGTATGTATATAAATTTAAACAAACACAAATAAAAAGCAGAACACTTGGGCTATCTCTGTGCATTATGGTAAATGAAGCCATAATCTCCTAATACTCCTGGCAATGAGGTCTCTCCATTAGCTAATAGCTGGTTTAAAACACAGTCTTATAATAATTCTGCAAACTAAATAAACATTTTAAAATAAACACACACACACATGCATAACCATTCTGATTTACAAGGCAGAAAATGTACAGCATTATGTTCCACTGTCTGTTTTTCAGTCATTAAATTTTCAATAGTGTGAGCCTGCATGCAACCGTGTGACCCATAATAAAAACACCCTCTTGAAGTTAAAGCAGCTTTGAGGTACCCACCCTGCTCCCTCACAAGGTGAGAGATTCCTGAGAAAGCAAACCTACCTTTAGCAACTGAAGGAATGATAAACCATGCAGGGCATTGGACTGGGCTGGATCTTTTGGGTTCCTGCAGCCATCCATTGTGGGTATGAAAATCCTGGCTGTGCTCAATCAGAAAAGCAAGAGCGTGTTCTTCTCTTCAGAGCAAGCACTGCTGCCTTTCTGCTTCTTGTCAATATTTAACTAGTTTGTCAAGTTGGATTATATCTCCTGTCCTAAATCCTACTCCTTTAATTCAAACTAAGTGGGTGTGCTTCCAAGGAAGCTTCTTAGTCATATATTGATATCTTATCAAAGTCGTTTGTTTGGCCTGGAAGGTTTCTTCCTGGATGCATTTTCATACATAGGTGATGCAGTTGCCAAACCAATGCATGGTGAACAAACAGCCATGATTTCTGTGTTCCACAGCAACAGCCACAGAAAACAAGGGCTTTGTTGTATTTTCAGCATTTCTTGATCACTCTTGGCCGCAGAATGAGAACATCACTCACAATAATCGGAGGAATTCCAATATATACACACTTTTCAACAGACTAGTATAAAATAATGTGTTTTTTCAGACATCTTTTTTAAGCATAGGCTGAAGGAAGTGCTTCCTTAGTGCTGATCCCACCCTCAGATGTGGCTGCAGCTGCCTTTTCCCTGCAGCAACTCCAGCACTGCCAGAGCTGTTTCTGCTCTCTGCAAACAAACCAGTTCAGTTTGACTTGCTGGAGATGCAGCCCCACACTGCTATGAACAGGCTTGTATGGATTCATGTTTTGCACCACTTATGTACATTTATTTGCACATTAAGTGTGTCTCTTAGGCCCAGGCAATCTGCCAACACGGTTCTCAATGGAACACAATTTTGCTTTCCAAATTAAGAGGTACTAATAATATCAAGCAGCAAAAACAATGATGCAAAACCTGTATAGTGCTTCAAGCTCCAGTAGTTAACATTAAAAAGCCAGTTATCACCAGTTCACTGCTATATTTTGTCTCAGAAGGTAGATTTTTTAAAAGAATGTTACAATTTCTTAGTTTGGTGTTTTCTTGTTTGGGAGGTTTTTGAGGAGTGGGTTGGGGCAGGGAATGCTGACTTTTAAAAATAAACTTTGCTTTTTCCAAAAAGATAAAGGATGCAGAATGGCTACAGGTTTCAAAATAATAGATACAAATATTACTCACAGATCTCTTTTTCCTTGTCCTGTCCTCCCTCTTAGCTTTTTCACAATTTAAAAAAAAAAAAGAAATAAAAAAGAAATAAAAAGAAAAGGATACTTGGAGCCAAAGGAGTCAGTTCAACCAAATGATGGGAGAAATAAGATTCACACCACTTGCAAGGAGCAGTAAAGGTACAGGAGGTGGAGTCCACCTAGTTGTATTCCCCAGCTGAACTTCTGGAATTTTGTGGCTGCTGTGCGACTTTTCCCATATCTTTGATAATACAGATTGTTTACATCCCTGTAATGTTGTTTAAAATAATCTAGTCATTATTAATGACTAATTCAGATCTGAAAATATCTCTGTGTACATGGATGTATACAGTGAGTTCCCATAATAAGTCATCAGACTGAGATCATTGTGTCACTCTGCCTGATACAAAGGCTGATGAAGAAATGGGAAGATTTCCTGCCATTCTCTGACCTGTAGGCAAGGCCAGACCTTGCCAGCACACAGGCACAGGAGGCACTCAGTGTTGCTTAGCTCCATCCCCATACCTCTGTCTCCAAGAGAACAAACTCTCTGTTTCAGGGTCAGTGTACAGGATCTTGTCCAGCATGACATGATTTCAGATCAGCAAAAGCTGACAGAAATTCACATCTGCCCCTCAGCCTGATGGGCACAAACCCTCAGGGGACAGTTATCAGCCAGCCAAATCATATGTGCAATGGTTATTCCAGATATAAAAAGAGTCTTAACCTATATACAATCTCTTGAGCAACTCAACTCCCCACCCCCTTCCCCAGTGCTCTCAGAACCCCTCAGCCTGCCCTGAAATAGATGCTGAGTCTCCAACAGTCAGAAGAGATTTCATAGTCTGAAATCCAAACCACGCACAATTGGCCTCTGAAACTAGTGGAACAAATGCTACTCTCTTGCAGTAAGATATTTTTGTCTTTGATAAATATTAAGTGACGTGCAATAGTCATAGCCAAAGCAGCTGACCCATATTTCATAACTAGTGGAAGTTTTCCCTGACACTATCATTAGAAGCACTCAGCTGCTGGGGGCTGTGAGCCGGATTCCACTGCAGAACTCCTGCTCAGACCCAGTACAAGATCACCAAACACAAGATTACTGCCTGTGGCCTTGACAGGAGCAAATGCACTGGAGATCACTTGACAGAAGATTTTAATGTGGCTCTTTACATCCTTTTAATTGGTTAAAAAGGCGAAAAGTGGAAGCATTCAAATTATGCCTTATTAACTGTTATTTTTCACTGGGGTAACTCCGCAGACTCTATCAGCACAATCATGGGGAGGGAGCAGATACTGGGTAAGGGGAGTTGTGTCACAGGATAGTGTGTGACGGAGCTCATCTGGCTGCAGGGATTACAAGATAACATACAGAGATTGGTCATGAGGTCACCTTCGGTGTCACTGAATTGCTGCTTTCAAAAAACTATCACTGGATGTACCTTTAGTGAAAATTATTTAATAACTGAAATCTGCAGATCTCAACAACATTGCTAGACATCAGAAAACCTTTACAAAAGACTACATTCTTGAGCTAAGAATGTTGGGGGTTTTTATTATGAAGCTGTAATCCTTAATGTTTTCAGGGTTGTGTTGAAGTTTGGCTGTTTTCTGCTTTTTTGAAAATAAACACATTCAAAGTTTGCAAACATAAAGAGGAGTGCAGAAAACCTGAGAATAATCACAATCTGCCTAATATTTTAAGTAATATAAAATACCATGAGCCTCGGAAGAAAATCCTACAAACCTGGTACAGGAAAATCTTTGTTTACTTAATGCAATTCTGACTCCTTATCCATTATTTATTTATTTAAGCATTGCACGAATTTCCCCAGCCAAGCTGTTTGGGTTGCCAATATGATGGTTTTCCACATCTGCTGCCAACTGATGTCTCCCTTGACGGTATTCAGAGCTGAAGACCAAAAATTTCACGTAGAGCAGAATTAGCTCTTTAATAAATGGGTCTGTGGAGCACTTCAGCACAGAACAAAGCAGCTGTTTCAGTGGTTGTGTGGCTTCTGGCAATTGTCTCCAGAACTTGCCTGTGCCACAGCTCATCAAGGAGTTACCTGCAGCTTCCATCACAAGTCTCCATTTTTGCATTCCTAAATAATATTTTGAGTGAAATGGGGACCTTGAAGGGTATATTTATCTTGTTCAAATTCTGCGTTGTTTGTGGAATGAGACTGAATTCTACCCTTTAGATCTCAGTGAAAATTTGTCATGCTTTTTTGAAAAACACTTAAGCACATTCAGGACTTTGCATGTGCAAAGGGGAACATTTCTTGGTACACACTGCAACAAATGGAACTCCCAGATTCACTTATGCATCTTAGACATGTCAGCTGAGTTCTTACTGTCTCACAAGGGACCACTGAGCTAATTCTGTCAAACTCCCATTGCCCCCAGTGGAAATTTGTCCAAAATTAAATAAAAAACCCCAAAAAACTGTGGACCATGCTCTGTGTTTGGGTGAAAAATGAACTGTCTTGGTAGCTGCCACATTTGTGTGCCAGGAATTGTTGTGTGGGATTGTAAAAGGTGCTTACTTTTGGCCTCTGTTCCCAGTTAAATCAGTCAGTGATTAAACTTCCACTGACCTCAGTGGGAACAGATTTAAACTCACATTGAGCATTTTAAAATCCAAGTATGCAGGTTTTACATGGTGGACAACATACATTTCCAAGCACTGTTATAAACCTTTTTCTCCCATCACATATATTGGCAATGCATTTTTTGCAGTAGATCTTGGAAGAGACTGAAGGAATGCAATTGTTTTTCAGTGTCACTTAAATAAATTGAGTATAGTGCCACAGGCTGAATGAGAAGACACAATTTTTTATCAGCTCATAATGTTTTCCTTCACCTTAGAATGCCTTAGAATTGTTCATTAAACTTTGAACAGTGTACAGCACACATCATCTGATATAACTGCCATGCCACCACTGCTCTGTCTGCCCCATCACACAACAAACCAGACATGACTTTTTAATGAGAAACAATAAAAAATGTTCACCAATTATTGAAGTTTTCTTTTCAGTATGTATGGCTGAAAAAACATACAAATGAAAATATCACCTACACTGACTACATGTCACACTAAATATTTTGGTTTTCTTATAGTAGGCCCAGCCACCCCAATACCTTGTTTAGAGCATTGTTTGACAACAATACTTCACTTTTTTGGCATGAAGGAATTCAAAACCCTCCCTACTGTGCAACACACAGCTATGGCCTTGGGCTAAAAAATAAATACCTGCTTTGCACCGAAAACTGCGTTAAGCAGTTCAGCCTTTCCAGAAATAAATTCTTTCTCTTTATCCTCTATTTGGATCTTTTCAGAAAGAAACAAAAGGTCTCTGAAACATTAAATAGTTTTGAATGTGGCAATGTTAATAAAACTGATGGCACACAATGTGGAGAGGGTAATTAGTCCTGCAGCCCAGCATTCCCTCCCATGAGTGGGAACACTCTCCCTCTGCAGCTCTCAGTGACCTGAAGGTCATTCCTCTGTACAAGGACATTTGCTACAAGGTCACTAAGCTTTTTTTAAACTAAAGCAAAAACAAGGAAACTGCTTTCCTCTTCTGCCAACTTCTCTTCAGAGCATCACCATGTCCCTTCCAAATTTTGCTGCCTCCTGCCCTGAACTATAACCTGAGGAGTGGAAATTTCTTTTATTCTTTGACCTCCATTGCCTTCCATAAGAAGGCAACTTAACTTTCTGAGGCAGAAAGGACCCTCCTTTGACCTTACCTTCAGTTTTTCTTCATTCATGGATGCCAAGGGAGAATGATGAGGAAATCTGTTGTTTCCTTCTCTCTCCCAGTCACATCTCCCTCTTTCTCAAGAGCAGTCACAGCAGCTCTTACAAAATCTTATCTCCTCAGTGCCTCACCCTATACATCCTATAGTTCCCTTATCTCACCCGAGATAACAGCCCAGCTAGTGCAGTGGGCGTTAGCCCATTCTGGGGTTCTCTAGTGGGACTGAGGTGAGTGTGTCACCCAAGAGCTACAAACACCATTTCCTGTGCTATCCATATATTGAAATGCTGGAAAATCTAACATCCAAATATTGGCAAGCCAAGCTTGGCTCAGTGCGAGACTGCAGGAGATCACAGCCCAGGGAAGGATGGCTGCAGGCCATAAATGCAAATAGCTGTGCGATTAACAACATGTTATACCCATAAAATTTAAATCAAACATTGGTCAGCTGAAGGTCATTAAAGAAAGAAAGTCCCTTAGTTCTCCTTTAGGCTGCTCTGAAAGGCTGATACTCACGCAGGAGGTACGGTGGACTAAGAGGAAACCACACAGATTTAAAAGATTTTGTTTTGAAAATAAGAAAATGGATTTGCTGGGTATTATGGTGAGCCCAATCAATGCAAGCAAAGCAGTAACAGGCTATAAATTACCAGAAACAACAACAACAAAAAATCCTTGTTGGTTGGAGTGGCTGTTGTCAATACATATCACCCAGCAAACAGAGAGAGCACTCGCAGCACAAACGTTATAAAAGGGCCAAACTTTCTAGAGTGCTCTGGATCCTTTGCCAGCTTTTGTAAGCTGAGTTCAAGACATGTGAAACTACTTACTGTCAAAGGGCTGCCTGCTGACTGTGAATAGTCACCTTTGACAAGAGCTAGAGGGGATGTGGGGGTTGTTTCTGTAAGCCTTTAACTCAGAGTTCCTTGAGGCAGCAGACGAGGCTCTGAAATACCTCAGTGCAGGTACCCTCGGCTGTGCAACACACCAGGTCACTGGGGGATGAAACAGCTTCTGAATAAACTGATCTGCTTAATTTGACCATTGTCTCCTGCATGAACCAAACCAGGCTTGCTGGCAGTACAAACACCAGTCTTTTTTTCATCTCCACTGTTGTATGAGTAGAAATTTGCTGGATTAAAATAAAACAGAGAAAAAGACACTTAATCCTTGACAAAACTACCTGTGACCAAGGTATGCCTTCTATATCAATAATTAAGACAAGAGATTATAAACTTTACCTGGTAAACTAATTTAACATTACAAGCTAGCAAAGCAAACTCAAGGAGGCTGAGCCTTTTGCTCAGACATGAAAATCACCATGATAGTTACAGAAAATGAAATGCTAATGTGCACTTGAACAGCTGGAGGACAAAGTAGTTTCTTTGGAAGGTGTTTGAGTTTGTGACTCTTTCAAATTTTATCAGGGAAATTATTTTCCTTCATAGCTACCAAACAGTAGGAAAGATCATAAAAGTCCAAAACGGGCCAACTGAGAAGCATCTATTACACCTGGCCCTAGGGAAGGATGGCAAAATGTGTGAAAGTCTGAAAAGGAAAGTGCATCTATGTGGAAATTTCCAAATTCAGTGCATTCACATAAACAGTCATATAAGTACATTTATATTTATGAACAGTTTATATTTATGAACATATTGCTATTGCACTATCTTCCTTGGCTTCCTTGTAAAGTCAAAAGGAAAGCAAAATAGTACTGGTTTTGTCTGAGAAGCTTTTCTGATGCTGACTTTATTTATTTGTTTATTGCCAAGAAGAAGCCTAAAGGATGTGTAAAGTATCTGTTGTGACACACAGCACTTTCTTACTAGATCAAATCTAGGTCTCCACAGACAGCAGACAAGAGCACAAAAGGGGAAGTGCAGATGAAGTCACACTAGAATTAGAAAAAGAAAGGATTTAAAGCTGAAGGATTTGAGGGAAAACATCCATTATGATACACTTCACATTCACCATTAGGCTGCCCTTGGGAGGGAGGGAATCAGGAAGCTGTAAAACAGGGTTTTAAATGGGCTTCCCGGGACTTGAGGAGCCACTAGACCTCCATTAGACAGACTTTTGACAGGTCTCCCCGTTAGCATATCCAATATATAAAAATAAAAACAGCTCCAGCTGGCAGACTATTGTTTCTATGGCAGCACAGATCAAGACCACTCAGAACTCTTTGAAGACTTCGAAACCAAACTGTTTTCTAAAACCACAGGAAGCACAGGGCACAGATATGGTATCATTCCTAGCTGGGAGCTGGGTAGTGACAGCTGCTGTGTCTCTGCTCTCTGCTTGCTTTCCTGGGGAGGCACGTGAGTATCTGGGACTCTCAGGACTCAGCAAACGTAAAATTATCCCTGCACAACCAAAGGGTCTGAGCAACAAGGCACACACGACAAATCTCAAATGTTTTGTAAAACAGTTCTATAATTTTTGGCATGGTGATATTAATTATCAGTATTCCTCATCCTGTCCATGCAGATATACAGTAGAAAACTGATTATTCCATCCAGTTCTCCTAAATGTGAACCCTTTTTTATGAGGTACTCCAGCTTCTATTGTTGTCTTCCTTTTTGGGAGGCTCTACTCTGATTTTTTGCAAATCCCTAGAGAACACTTGCAGCAGGACTGCTTCCCCCATGTCAAGAAATGGGTGTTGGAATATTGCTTTATAAAGTCAGAGAAAAGGGCTGATTTGAAAGTAATTAATGACTGAGAGCAACAGAAGCTTTGAGAATGAAATATACTGTTTTACACAAAAAGTGTTCCCTGCTTAGGCTGTCTTGTTGCTTTACCAGATTACAAACGGTTCTTCCAATGGCCAAAAGCAGAAGGGGCAGATTGAGCTCAGAGAATTGGTTTTAAATAAGGCTGTATTCTCTTAATCTCTTGTTTCTAGAAGAAAATCCAACAGAAGAGAGATAAATCCACAGCAGTGAAAATACATGCATTATACCAATATTGGTAAAGTATATATTTATTTTTGAACTCCCTTAATATGAACTGACTTTAATAAAGGAAATATTTGTCATCTTGTTGATCACTCATGTATGGGTTTACATGCTTTGTTTTCCACATTTCAGACTTGGAAATTAAGCAGGAATATCTCCTCTTCTGCATGTTTTTAAACATCAGGTTCTTTGCAACACCCAAGTCAGACAGCAAAGTGCACAAGGCAAAACCTGATAATGCACCACCTTCCCCTGTGGGTCCAAACAATAATTAAGAAATATCTAAGAGCAGCAGCACCTGAGATCAGAAGGAAACTGTCATTCTTCCCAGTCTCCAGTAGGGAGCCCACAGAACTATGTGGGGCAAACATCTACTTTTCCTGTAGATCACTGGACAAGCTGGAAGGGTGCTGGAACAGGGATTGAGTAGAGGCTGTCAAGGGCAGTGAGGAGAAGGGATGCAGTTAACTGGCTGCCTCCTGGACTCTGAACTGTACAAATCTGAGCTTCAGGAGCATCCTCTGAGTTCTGCAAACACATTTCAGTGCATTCACAATTTGTCAGGATGGTAACACAGGGTTCAAACAGGGAGATTTGTTTGTAAGTAAATTCTTGTCCCACTACTACAGCTGTGTCAAGCCTGATGCCAGCTGGCACTGGAAACTGTTCTGCTGCCAAAATTTGCTGTCTCCAAAGCAAATGGGAAGGAGCCAGCATCCTGTGGATCTCAACTGTAAGTAGCCTTCCAAGACAGAATATAAGATGAGCTTGCAGAAGAGACTGGCGATCTCCATAGGAACAGTCAGCTCAGAGACACACAGAGAGTGAAAAAGAGAGAGGGAGGTTATCCCTATTGCATAAACAGTTCATTTTTGTCTCCTGACTAATATTTAGGATCAGATTCTCCACTGGGATAAATTACAGCATCTTTAGCTCTGTGTTTGAAAAAATCGTGACATCGTTGTATAAACCATATTATTTGAAATGATAAATCTGTTTTCTTTGCCTTACAGTTTAAGAGCCTCCAGGCTATTGTTTTCCAGGCTCTTTCCAACATCAGAGAGGCAAGAGACTTAGTCACACTTCATCTTCATGCAAATGGAGACTGCATGTAGTTCCTCAAGTCTGGGTTACAGGGAATGAAAGGAAAATCTTGTACCCAACACCAGAAGGCAAGTAACAAAACCATAAGAAATAGTGGCTTCAAAGTCTGTCCATCCCCAGCTTACATCCATTTCACGTGGAAGAAGTGGTTTTGTGCCAGCTGAAGACCCAGCCCTCAGTCTAAATATTGACTCAGTGTTTGGCCTCCTGGACTAAACAAGAAATTTCATGAGGCATTTCCCAAACCAGTTGAGTTTGGAGAGCCTGAAGGCCTCCATTTCAACCTTTATGTGATCAAATTTGGGACCTCTATTTGAGACTACTGCAGAATACAGTCCAAAGGTTTCCTAGCTGCTTTAAAATTTGGTTTTTAAAATCTGGTTTTTATATATGCTTGCTGCAGCACGCACAAGCTAGTAAGTATTCTCCACAAATCAAGAAAAAAAAAAATCCTCCCCCTGTAGTCATACCTAAAGCTGGACAAAATATTTAAGAATCATTTTTCCTCTCAAAAAACAAGTCATTTATCTGATTCAGGAAATGGAAATCAATCTTTACTGCTATGCCTGAAGTGAAAATTGTCTTCCACTCTTCTGAGAGCTTTGTATTTTATTTGGCCAACTAAGTATGTTTTATAGGAACTTTGGAAGAATATTTTAATGGTTGTCAAATTCTTTCAAAAATATGGCAATATTTGCAAGATTTGTATCTTTTAAACATTAAAATAGTAACACGATTTTTCTATAACTAATGAGAAGGCATTGAATATCTTCTGCTCTAGATGTGTAAGATCAATCTTACTCCAGGACAACAAGCACAGTAAAGTACAAATCTTTGCTTAAGAATTTAATTTCTTCAATCCATATTCATCTCTACAGTGACCAAAAATCTGAATTGTCCTAGAAACATGTCCTCTCTTGATCCTGATACTCTATTTTCAGCATACTGACTCTGCTGCAAATTTTGGAAAAATCTTATCTTGAGCAATTGCTGTTTTTTCTCTGACTGAGAAACAACTGAGGCTTGTTGGCTCTGAATTGCTTCTCTGGATTGAACTCTGCTCCCTCACAGGCTCTGTCAGTGATATGTTGCTACATGCACTGATGTAGATCACATCAATGTACCATCCTCTGCTCTCATCATATTTCAGTAACTGCTGTAGCCAAGGCAAAAGGTCTTGGTTAATTACTTGTTTCCTTAAAGGGTATTTGGAAGATCACAGAAGACAGGTATGTTATTGTTAGATATAATACCACTTGCTCACTCAAAGGCCATCAAAACCTCCTCAGATCAAAGTTCCTTACTGAGAATTCACACTGTGCTGTAACCTAATGACTACAGACTGGGATCACGAGTCCTCAGGGCTCAGAAAAGAAAATCACCTCTTTTTATCTGTAAGCTTTTACTGTTGCTGTTTTCCTTGACTACTTAACTGTGGCCTTAAGTGCTCTTGTGCACCAAATTCCAGCCTCCATTTACTAAGGGGTTACCCCACCTAAAGGACAAAAGCTACATTAGCCCCAGATTTGAGAGCAGCCACATATGTTGGGATTTTTTTTCCCAATAGAAAATATAAATGTGTTTTTCAGCTCTTATGTCCTCATCTGCCTATGATGGGGTCCTTTCTGTTCACCTAGCAGTGACAGCAGTGAAAGTGAGAGTGTGTCAGCCCCTCATTCAGTGCCCAGACCCTGGACACAGCCTAATGGACATTGCCGGTGGGGACACACTCGCAGAGTCCCATCTGTGCTGAGGGAAATTGCCTACATCAAATGGATGGGGAAAAATGTGTGTCATGAGGAGGAGAAGAAAAATTTATCTGTTTTGCAAGGCTATCAAGGATTTCAATAAAGGGCAGCAGATGCATCGTCTTTGACTAGCTCATAAACACCCGTATTGCCTTTCTGGGGAAATGAAGTTCTACTTAACAGACTCTACTCCTTCTCACAGAGATGGGAGGAATTTATCTCTGGTGGCTCTTCACTGAAAGCAAGCCATCATTCACATCCCAAGAAACACTAGGATAATGAAAAGTGCCATACACAGTGTGGATACTTCCCCCAATTTCTCTTTGGAAGCTTATTAATTATCCAAACTTTCTGATAAGTTTGTAAATCATGGGGGGAATCTGCTTAAATAATCTATGAATGTGTGATAATGCTCATTATTTTCAGAGTTTGGAAAAACAAGTCCAATAGCAATCCCATCACCACAGCAGCACTCTCTTTTGGTGTGTGAGGATGCCCAGTCTGTAAACATGACACCCTTTCTTGTGTTTCCTATTAAATAATACAAAGCAGGAGTGATCATTTAGATTCAGTTAAATGTCTTTATTTTATAATACCTGTGCCCTTTTAAGCCACTTATTTGCATTTGTCTTAGGAAATATGCTAACTTCTAACAAAACACACAGAGGCAACAAATGCCTGGAGAAGAGCCACAACACAAGAAAGGGCTGAAGTC
The DNA here is from genome assembly GCA_013399915.1 of Illadopsis cleaveri. Lineage (NCBI taxonomy): Eukaryota > Metazoa > Chordata > Aves > Passeriformes > Timaliidae > Illadopsis > Illadopsis cleaveri. The sequence goes on from VXBB01012525.1 coordinate 1,283,814, forward strand.
TGCTTGGGAAAAGGGATCAGACAGGTCACAGCTAAAATAAAGAGAAAAAAGCTGCAGGCTGTGCCTTCCCACAGCTCCTCCTGCCCACAAGCCAAGTCACCACAGGGGAAGGAGCAGCTCCAGAGGGCTCACCACCTTCCACTTTCCACCCAAATCCAGCTGGGAACACGAAGTGCCCCACATGCAGGTGCACAGAGATGCAGTTCACAGATTTGTGAACCAGCTGGAAAGATTACAGTCCAATAATTTCACAGGCAGCTTGGTTGGAGACGGCCCAGAGGGCTCATTCACTTAGGGGAAAAAAAAAGAGCAGGACTGACTTCTGCAGCACAAGTCTTTACAGAGGCAGATCACAAATCCAGTGGTTTTAGCTGCTCAGTCACGGGGAATGACTTGGTAAGGCCCGAACAAAAAACAACACTTGGGAAGAGCTTAATTTCATTGTCTAAAGGTTCCTCTGCTGGGTTCAACCAGCCCTGCCCTCGGCTTGTTTAGGCAGCTTTTCTTGGTAACAAAAGAGTTTCACACTCCAGCATCCATGAGAGATACAATTTTCAGATGCACTGACATGACGCAGCCTTGGCACTGGCCTCGCTCTGTGCAGACTGAATGTAATTAGGTTCTGGTCACTGGGCTGTGGGCAAACACCAGCCTCCAGTCCACACAGTAATTAATGACAGCACAATGACATCCAAAATTGACACACTTCATGCTGGGGAAGGGGGATGTTTGGAGGTTAGAAAACTGTGGTCTGTGGATTTTAGAAAACCTTGTGACACAACATTGAACGCCACAAATACCCAGAATGTAGAATGTGCATCCAAACTGAGGAGCTGCAAAAAAAAGCACAATTCTCCTTTCTGTACAGTACCAACAAGTGTATAGAGAGAAGCTCACCCTATTTTTAGGTTTTTCATCCATTCATCTCTATCCCTATCTCTTCTGCACCACTTCCTGAGCTTTGCTAATAAGTGCATTGAGCCATACATGTGGATATATAAATATAGCTTAGATATAAAGACCTTGTGGGTTTGAGTTTTAAAAATATTCCTAAAAATAGACGGCAATTGTGTATAATAGGGAGCACTGTTCTTCACATTTCCTTCCTTGCCTTCATTTTGTGAGTACAACATAAACAATGACTTTACCATCATAAATAATTCAAGTAATTCCACAAGATATCAGTAATGTCAATTAGATTTCTTCCCATCAATGAAAATTTCCTGTTTTCTACTATGCTTTGTGAAAAAACCACTCAGCCTTGATGCATCAGGAGTTGAAAACATGTCTTTTCTCATTCAGCTTTTGGAGTCCAAATCATACACTGTGAGCCTAGGTTCACAGGTTTGTGCTTCCTGAAATTTTTATCCTCATTTCCAAGTGCCATCCTGCAATTTGTGCAGGGCTGGACAACCTATGGTACTTGTTAAGAAAGCACCATAAGGGAAGCTGACTGGGCCCCCAAGTGACATATGTCCTCACACCACTGGCCCTGAAAAATATGTAATCCATATTAAATAAAGCCCTGAGCCATTTGCAATAATATTTTCTCAGTTTTAAAAGGTCATTAGAAGGTGAGAAAAGGTTGAGGGAGAACTTTTTACAATGGATAAGAATAACACAGCACAGATGTAACATTTCTGGTGGATGATCCACCAGGTCTTTGCAAACATTAATTAAGCCTCACATTTTCCATATGAGATAGGTAAACACTGTGGTTCCCTTGCTCTCTGGTGTGTAAAACAAGGCCAATAAAAGACTTGTGACTCATAAGACATCAGAAGAGCCAAGAGCAAAATTAAAAAAGACTTTGCAGCCAGCCCACATTCAAGCAATATGAATTCATTCAGCCAGTGATGGGATCTTGTGCTCTTCTCATGCAGGGTCAGGTCCTGTTTCCCTCGCCAACTACAGCAGAGTCCTGGATGTACTTGACTTCCAGTTTTGCATAACTATAAATAATCTGCTACATCTCATTCTTCCAGACTCCATTCATCTGTAATTTCCAAGATGACTGCTTTCCTCCTCCTCCTCCTCTACTGCACTGCTTTGATGTTTAACCCCTCGGTGCTTTTCTTTGCAGCATGGTATTAGAGGAAACCTCGGTAGAAAGGGAAGCTGTGAGCCAAATGATGAGCATGTTCAGCATAGTCCACAGCTGTGAGAAATTGAAAGATAACAAAAACCAGCAGGAAAGTGTTTAAATTCTCCCTTCTGTCCTCAGGTCTGAATAGCAGCAGGGTGTAAGTGTTTCATGGACATTGTACCTCTCATCTTCACCATGGGATGAATTTCACTTAAACAGCACAGTCATATCCCACAGCTTTGGTCTCCATTCCTACCTATTTTCAGTTCTGAGATAAATCCAACAGAAGCTGTACCTGATAATAAATATTAAATCACACTTGTGCTGACTTTCAAACAGAGCTGTGCACCTACAGATTCAAAGTGCTGGACCGGACAGGTGGACTCAGAGGTGAATATATAGACTCAAGAAAAAAACATAAACAAAAGAAGAATTAAGCTCTGTTCTCCAAATTTCTATTCTGTTAGGATTTTTATATTGTATCAAACAGACAATCAAATTATCTTTTTCTGTAGGTGGTCAAATACGTTCAAAACTCTATACTGGAAAGCACTTGGGAGATGAATGCACTAGCAAGATGTTTAGGACAGAAGTTTCAACTAAGTGCAGGTTCATAATCAGAATCATTGTTTAGAATTACGTATCCAATTATTAAATCTGAGGTCACATTTGCCTAAGTTATTGAGAAAAACTTATTTTATTATTTTTAACTCTTGGGGCCAACAGTTCTTTAGGAAAGAATTCTGCTTTGTTCTCTTTCAAAGACTAAAAAAATTGCTGGAAATTTTTAACTGTAGCTTTTGTCCCTGTTGCAAAGACATATATATTTGTCAGCTCTGAAATTCGATTCATTGTGCAGGCTGTCAAGAGAATCAAATTGATGGTGGAAAACAGTGATGAAATAGATATGAATCCTTCACCTCAGTATCAGGGCACAATGAGCTCTACAAACACCACTGCTTTATTTTCACAACCAGATGCATTAAAATTTATCAGTATTTGTGTCATTAATCGAAATAGTGTGTTAATATCTACATTTGATTCTACACAAATTCAGTGTGCACTGCAGAGGGGAAAAGAAGGTCAAGTCACCTCTTGACTTGTGCATGCAAGTCCTGCATCGTTAATGAGATAAGAAAGGAAGGACCACATTTAGGCAGGTGATCCACCAGAACAAGTCTCTTGATGTGGATCCCCACAGTTAATTCCTCTGCATCAATATTTCAAATGCATCAGGTTCAGGAGAAAAAAACACTTGCCAAAACCAACAGTTTGGCTTAAAATCAAAACCTGTAACCTGCAATGTGTTAAGTGCCAATGTTCTTGGAATGCTTCCTGTTTTTATGAAAACAACTTGCAGTTCAAGTGTTATCATGCAACAAGTATAAGAAGATATTTAAAAAATACAGGTATGAAATGCACTATACCAGACAGATTGTGGCTTAAGAATATAAATAAATGCAGAGTCAAGTCATTGCTCACAAAGTATTATTTCAGTAATCTGTAAGAATGACCTAGAGAAATGGATGGTTTGTATGTGATGATAAATATGCTCATAAAAAATTGAAAAGCTCACAGTTTTCTTTAAGACTGACAGCATTGGAAATCCTGAGCTATACCAGGCCGAGCAGCTTTCAGTTTATTCAGACATAACATGCTCTGGGACCCGAAGAGGTGTCTTTTAGTACAGTGCTGGCCAAGCTGAACTTGCTTTTTCAGTTGAATATTCACTGAATATTACATTTTACTCAGGTTTTTCTTGTACTGATGTGACAGTTCATCACAGCTGCCTACAACTGTCAGCATCTCATTTCTCCAGACAGCAAGGCCTGAAATTCATTTCAACAGCCTGAGATAAAATAATAGAAAGCATAACACCCAGAATGCAGGTGACATCCCATGCTTGGGAACCCAAGTGTGGTTTGGACAAAAGTTATGAACTGAGGAGATGCCACTGGAACTGCCAATTTGAGTGAGCCTGAAATAAATGATTCCTGAATGGGTCTCTCCCACCCTTTGTGTGAAAGCTTCCTCACTTTGCACAGAATACTTAATTAGGCAGAAAGATTTTTTTTTGTTCTGTAGTGGGAGATTTGGATGCCTATTCCTGTACCAGTGGACAGTCAATTATTTATACAAAGTAGAAGAGAGTCAACAAAAGGGACTGTGAATGCCCCATGCAACATAATGACCTATTGCTCAGAGGCTGCAAGGCTCTAGAGGCAGAGGAGAGAACTGAACCTCATAAAAGCAGGACAAAATCATCTCCTTCTCCCTCGATAATAGAGGTCTTTTGCTGTTTTGCCCTTTTTTTTTTTTTTTTTTTTCCCCTGAAATGAGAAGGAAAATTTGACCCAAATTCACAAGCAGTTTCCAGGCAACTGAACTTTGCCAGAACATGTAATGAAGATCTGAGATGCTACATGCTACCCTGCTGGAAAAACGTAATGGACTGCAGTTGTACCATGAGGTACAGGAATGACAGTCAGCACTTTCCAAAGGGAAGGGGGGAAAGAGTTCTCTATCACTAAAAAAACATTTAATGCTGTTAATCAGGATGTACTTTTGCCTCCAAAGAATGATGATCCAGATCTTGAAAGTGATGGGAATCCTTCTCCCTCACCATCTAGAATCTTGTTTCCATTTCTCCTGTATGAAATTACTATTAATCCTTCTTGCTAGGATTTTGATCTAGGAGGGCAACTTAGTGATGCTCTGTAAAATGTGGGTTTGGGGCAGGACAATAAGCAGGGATTTCAGAGTAGGAACCATCTTAACGTTTTTCTTTTTCAATATATGGTGCATTAAAGATGAATTTTAAAGGTTTTTGAAGGAGAGGAGTATCTTTTAGCTATTAATGACACATTTTTCTGAAGAGTGAGGAAGACCTGGGAAATAGTAAGAATGTCTTTTGACACCTCTTCAAGCAGAGTGGTGAGTTGAGCTTTACACTAATGGCCGGTCAGAAGGCCAATTCAGCTCTTCACAAGAGGCTTGAGAGATAAATTTCCTAAAATGCATTGAGAGAAAGGTGAGGTAATGCAGGACTACAAAGTGAGAGATGACAAGTGAGCAGACAGGAAAATGAGTCTTCAACAGACTTAAAATAGTGGCATTTACATCCAACCTGCTTAACAGATTCTATGGTTCTATGGTAATTAATTACTGAAGAAAAGCCCAGTTGACCTCCATTGCACACTCTGACCAGCTATGGGGAAACTGTTCCAGTCAAGCTCTCACATTTCACTCTCTTACTGGGTGCCCACCATCACACATGCTGAGAGTTTGCTCAATGGCTCAACCACCACAGCAGATCCTCAGGACTTCCACCGAGATGGCTTCTGTTGGAAGGGAGACTCTCAGGGTGCTGGCAAGTTAATTCTGAGTTTATCTTCTGGAGATGAGCCTTGCAGTTTTATCCTGAGGTTCAATGCCACAGCAGAAAGAAGCAGCCTGGAATCTTTCAGTATCTTAAAACATAACCAATTTATTTAGTAAAAGATTTCTATCCATTTCTCGTTCTGGGTAAAGACATGTTAATTAGCCCTTGAGATAAAATCATGCCAAATGTTACCACCAGTCTTCCTTATTCTTCCTAGACAGATGTCAATGCAGAGATACTTAAGAGGATAATTGCACCCCAGCTCTGTTCACTGAAGAAATCTCCTGCTTGAGCTTCTGCTTCCTTCTTGCACTGAGAAACCCAGCAGAGCAGCTCGTTGCAGAACTGGGTAGACAAATAATTTTGTTCGTCTCACTCTTGTTTTAGTTTTTGCTAGTTGTCCCATCCCCAAACTATATTCTTTGTCTTGAAGAAACAGACACCTGGAGAGATACCATAATCAGTGATTATCTACTGTGCAGTGTGCACACGAACAAGATATTTTAATGACTCTGGTAACCTATCATATTCTTCAATCATAAATCAAATCAAGGAGGGAAAAATGAGATAAATATATAAGCTGATCAAAGTCAGGCAAAAGAACTATACTCTCTCAATTTTTCCTATGAAGGCAGAACATATTGTACAATAAAATAAAACTGAAAATAATTATATACTGTTTTGAATAAAAATACCTCAGAAAAAAAAAGTATTTCCTTAAATTTATTTTTTTTCTTTGTGGATTGAATGATCTTATTCCACATTAATATAATTAGGCACCCATTCTTGTTTTAGTTCTTCTACTGACACTGGTAAAATGCATCACTCTTAAGATGAATAGTCTAACACTCCGTCATTCAGCATGCAGGGCACAGGAGAGAAGGAGATCTCCTTTCTTCAATTAAATATACAGCTATTTATTTCTTCTGCAGTCAGTATTTTCTTTGTGATCTCTCAGATAAAGATGTGGGAAACAGTTTGTGTCCGGATTTGCAAGGCAAAACAAAGCACAGTGTGACTACTGCCAAGTCTTACATTCTTCTGTGTGTCACAGTGAGTGAACTTAATTATGGTTCATTAACTCCAAATCCAGTTTCTCATTCATGCACCCAACAGCGTGGTATCAAATCATCTTTCATAACTTCAGCATGATGTTCTTAAATCAATGTGGACTTTTCTTATTTCAGCATACCCTATAGTCCTTGCATTTTACATGATATTTATAAATGGAAACATGGCACATAATAACTAATGCTTTCAGAAGATAGTTATGAAGAGAAATAAATTGGGATTATCAAATCTCTTCCCTGAGGACAGACTGATTAAGTGCTTCCAAAAGTTCCTGCTCGATACCTTTAGCAGAAAATGCCCTGCTGTGCCTGCCCTCTGGTTATCAGTTTCACCTGTAAACAGTTCACTGGCACTGCTGACTTCACTAAACATCTTCTTTGTACTTCAATCTGCATTTTATGTGAACTCTGGAGCTATTAGCCACTAATAACAACAGCATTGCACAGTCTAGGAACATTTATTGGTCCCCTGCTTAGTTTAATGTTTCTGCCTTAGTACCGTAATATTATTAATAGTCACAAAGTACAATAAAAGAAAATTAAGTGTTTATTTTGTTTAGGCTTTCGCCACTTTACCTACAGCCTTTTTCCATTACATTTGCACATAAATGAGCACACACTACATTTTTTTAGTGCATCTAAAAGTCAGGGTTTAACTCCCCTAATCATATTCTATTTTCAGTCATCTTTCAGGCTACTCTATTTTTTATTGCAAGTGCAAGTATATTACGGTAAATCTATGCATATATTTTATAGAAATGGATAGCATGCAGTAGTAGCTAGTCATCTTACTAACAGACTTCATTTGCATATTTTTATCTCTCTTTTAAAACAAATATTTTGAAAAAACATTTTGTCTTCAGTAGAGGCATGACATAGTCTGCAGAACATGCTCACATCACACGCATTCCAAAATAGCCTGTTTGCTGCTTGTGGTGCTTCTTTATTGTTCCCCTCAGTTTCACAGTTATAAAACCAAAATTGAGGTTTTAATGCTTATTAAGATCAGCATTGATTCAGATGTATTTCAAACTGATGTGCATGCAACACAGAGCCAGTCGCCTTTCCAAGAGACAATGAAATTCTGCAGTGTCCACTTTGCCGAGGAACACTGGCCTCCAGAGACAATGTGCTGGTAAAAAAATGATCCAAGTCATATCTGGCCAAAAGAAAAAAAATGAAAGTGCTTCCCATGGACATACACAATTATGCATGAGAATAGTATTAACCACATTCCTTCCAAAGACCAGCTCCAGTACATATTCCTACTAAAGGAAGGAGAGGGTGGATAAAATTAAAGATTACACGGTTAACGAGTATGTAAAACTGCAGCTGCAGAAAGCCTCTTTCTGTGTGGGGCAGGCTTTGTGCAGCACCCTGGTGGGCACAGCCCGGGCTGCTCCTCTCCCACTGCATGGCAAAGGCTGCCAACGGCTGAACAGTCAGTCTGAGAGGTACCAGTGGGGAAATGGAACATAAAATAACACTTCCTTGAGTTAAAATTTAACCAGGCCTGTAATCTCGTTAGTAGAGAGATGTCAGTTGTTTTCCCCAGCCAGATAATTTACCTCCACAAGTGTCCCAGCCAGTTCTGCAGGACTTGCACAACCTCGTACAACGGCAGCATGAACTACCTCAGTGACAGGCAATTTGGTTGTGAAAGTGCAGGTCCAGAAAAGCCTGAAGGGCCCAGATTTCCCAAATGGTCCTTGGAGAGGCCTTCTGCCAGCCTGGCACAAGTATCTGGTATTATTGGACTCTCCGTGTCAGATTCAGCTCCCTGTAGTTAAAGTGATTAAAGCTTAACACTTCTAAACGGCTTAATGAAAGACAGGAGGTGGCTCATATTTTTTCTGTCTCTAATTTTTCCAGTATTCAGGGGCTTAGATTATATGCCAGGAGTCCCTTCACCATAGGAAAAGTATTAGGTTCTCTATTCTTTCACTATGAATCCAGATTAATAGCTCCAAATTCCTGCTCCCTGCAGACTGAAATGCGATTCTTTGAAATGTGTGCATTTGTTGGGCTATATTCATTTGTACACATAGCTAATTATAAAGTAATTAGTATTATCTCCATACATCTAAACAGGCAAGCAAAGGAAGACAGAACCATTTATTATAGTGACAAAGGGAATCAGCATTTTCTTATCATGAAAATGCAAGTTATCTTGTTTTCTTGTACATCAATGTAATTAATCACTGTGTTTAGCATTCACAGATAATAACAACCAGTATCTGCTTTGATGAGATACAAACAAGCATATTATGAATCACTTCACATACAGACCATCCTAATTGCTAAAATTACTGTCTCCATGTCTGTTGCTCCTGTAGCAGCAGTTAACAACATGCCTCCAACACCCGCATGCTTTGGCAGCCAGCTTAGCTGCTGTGCTAATATGGTGTTTGTGATTCTTATTATGAAGCCATAGTCTTCCTTTATTTACAATTTCATCAAGCCAGAGAAGTCCAGGGGTGCTCACTGTGTGAGGCAAGGCATAACTAAGGACATAAACTTTCTAGAGTGGATGACTGAGGGAGTGAAAAACACTCCAATTCACTAATTCACTGATCCCACCTAAATAAACCTCTCCACTGAATGGAAAACAAAGTGAAACCTTACTTTTATCTTTAACTGAGTAACAAAATAGAATTTAAAAATGAAAGTACTGTTATCAGTTAGTTGAGATTGTCTTCAATTATATAAATATGACTAACCTTTAGGGCTTTTTATTAACCAGGGTTCACCAATTCTAATCATCTGACATTCAAACACTCCAATTGCCATGCCAATGTAATTACAAATTGCCAATTCTGCTGACAAAGTTCTCAGGTTACAAATACAGTTATCAATGCAGAATAAGTAATATTGTGCCACACCGATTTCACTTTCCTGAAGCTTTAATGTTAAACTGGGGACAGATTTTATTAATGAACTCAATCTTAAAATATGTACTCAGTCATTATTTTTGGTTCAGAACAGAAGCAGCCACTGGTTCCTAATCCCACATGATATTTTATCACAATTAATAAACACAATTGGAGTTACGGTAGAGTTAATCTTCATCTTCAATCAAAATAATTAAAGTTTAATCTTCTAAGGGTAATTTGTTTGACCCCATCCTACCAAAAACATTCTGCTCTACAGATTGTGACTGAGGGCAGAAGGACAGTCAGGGTGTAAGGAGTCAATTCAGCAGTTTCTTTAGAGCATCTTTCATGTTGCACTTGTATCTAAATGAAAAGCGTAAAGACTGCTCATCACTACAAGATGATTTCCAGTTACATAATATATTTGTTGCCTACGAAATGTGCATAAATTCATTTAAACAGCATATAATACTATCTGTTAGTAACTGAAAAGCATTCTACAAGCTTATGCAGCTACAGATATCCAAGCAATGGCCAAACATTACACACTGGAAAAGTTTCATTGGCTTCCATCAGGCTGATCACTGAGTACAATTATCTTCTCAGTCAATAGGTGCTTTTCACTTCTAGAATTGCTATAGGATACTTAGGAATAAGTTTTCAAGAAGAGATATCCCCTTTCCTCCTTGCATTCAGCATTCTTTATCTTTTTTTTTTAATAGATCACGAAAAAAGATTCAGAGAAAATCTTTCACCATATGATGAAAACACCTTAGAGCAGTGTGATATGTGAAAAAACACAGGCTGAGTTTCAAGTATCAGAAAAGGAAAGAACAGTCAAACTAGGTCAGATCAAGGGCTCTGAAACTGGCCAGCAGAAGCTGACAAAGTGAAAATATTAAAAGGATGGCAAGCATATTGTCATACTTTCACAGAACACTTTCAGACAGTTCTAGTCTCAATTTCTTCTCCAATAATTCCTAAATTCAATTTTCCTTCTTGAGTGCTACTGAAACTGAGCTGACATTTTCATTAAACTATCTATAGTAACTATAATGCCTCATCTGTGAACAGTAGTACTTAGTTCCCATCTGAATATATTGAACATATTGAACACTTATCTAATCACCTAAAGCAATCATCATTTTAAAAATTAAAATACATTTATGAAATATAGCTGAGCAGTAATTACATCCAATGATCTCTTGGATGCTTTCAGACATTTGAAAGCAAAAAGACAGAGCTATTCTAAGGCTTTTGAGGATTTGGGTTTGGTTTCTTAGGCTGGTGGCTTTTTATCCACCAAAATCACAGAAGGGGCATTAGAATTATTAACTCATGGGTAACCCCTGGCTTTTTGACTCTGGCAAAAACAGTTATAAGATAACCAAAAGGAAAGTTAAAAAAATAACTAGGACATGACTTGCTACATATTGTTAGTTATGAGCACTGACATCAGGAGTTGTCTCCCTGTTCTGCTTGCAGAATCTCTTTTAACAGAACCGTCAGATTGTGCCTGTATTGAAGAAAAAACAATAATACTAATTTACTTCTGTCTTGTGAGAGTTGTTAGGCAAACTCATACTGAAAATTTACATCAGCACTCGAGCTTGCCAAGAGTAAACATGTAGCTGAAAGTAAGCAAGGGGTTATTTTTTGGTTGTGTTTTTTTTTTTTTAAAATTTTCACAAATAAATTATTATAGTAACTACAAAGGCATCTACCTATGCTAGCTTGAGGCTGTATCAGCTCAGCTCTTACTTTACAATGAATCACTTTGGGTATTTTTGATCTAATGCCAGTCCTGCTCAGAATATCTGTACAGCTGTGCTGGAGTCAGTGAAGCCTTGAACTTGCTGGTGAAGCACATGCTTCACTGCAAACAGGCTGCTGATATCTATGAGAAAAAACACAATAAATAAAAAGTGAACTACAGATAAGGGTTTGTAGGAGAAGAGCCTAGAGGAACTGCTTTCACCTCATAGATTTTTATTCTTCACTATAAATGTACATTCCCACCTGCATTTCCAGAGCATTTGACACTTTGTAAATCTCATTGTTCAGGAACAAAGTGTAAAAGCTGCACTGACAGCACAGGTTCATGGCACAAGTGCATGGCAAATTCAAGAATGCAGGCCTGCCCTCAAATCCAGACTCACTCTCTTTCCACACGACCACCAAGCTGATGCACATGTGAAAAACCCCTTGACAGTCATATTGTCCCTTTGATGTTTCTTCCTTCTCAGTGGGGCTGTCAGAAGGTGCACGAGGGCAATGCCAGGCACTGAATTTGTCAGCACTGGAGAGGAAATCAGAATCAGTTCGGCAGCAATATTGGTTCCAAGTATTTCAGTTCTTAGAATCATTTCTTCCTACAACACATATTTAATGACAAATTCTGGAAACTCCACTGAATTTTCAATCAGCTTAACAGGCACTCACCATCTGAAGTGCCTGGGAATTGTTTTTGAAAAGGGGTTCAACAATAATGTCAGCTTTTGGCCCAAAGTCAGCTGGAAACAAGCCACAAGCTAGACACAGATGGCCTGTAAGATACGCTTCCAAAGACCTTGACAAACTTAAAATTAAATTTTAATTATGTCTGTTCAGCTTGATTTATAATAATTGTCAATATCTGTGGTTTGAAATAACACATTTTACAACATGATCAGTTAGAGAAAATATTTTCCTAATGACTAAAGGGAGGAAGAGTCTGCATTGAGTCCAAGAACTATATTATCAATCTTATTTATTATTTTTTTAAACCATAACACAAAAACATTTAGGAGACACTGATCTGAAACTGGGGTGAAAGGCTGAGGAATAATATGTTTTTGTGGTTCTGCAGGAGTCAGACTTAGAAGTCTATTCCTGCAGACGTGAGAGCAGCTGAGGTCCCAGGAGTTCACAGAGATAATTAATGACATTTGATATGCTCACAAATTTTGAGGAGTCCCTAGAACCATAAAAATTTATTGGCCAATTATTTTTTTCAATAATTATCTGCCAAGAGTTGATAATTTATACATTTGGACAAAGATTGTTGTTACGTTCTTCACAAGTAAACCCACAATTATTTTATACCACAGCAAGGCTCCTTAAAATATTCAATTCTTTTCTTTTCTGTAGAGCTCACTTGCAAAAATAGGCTTTCAAGCTTATCAGGTTTTGGGCAATATTTCTAAAATAAACTGCCATGACTTAAAAGATATCAGGCTCAACAAACTCTCTCAACTGGTCTCAGTGGTTCTTGCCTTCAAGCAATGGCCACTGGCAGAACCACAGGCTCAAGCTGTGGCTGTGCCAGGAATTTGCTAATCAATACTTCAAGTTGCTCAGAAATCATCTGCTTTCCTGCTTTGTATCTATTTATAAAGAAATTATTGAATATGGTTTTAAACAAGAGGAGTAAAGGGTAGATTAAAAGAGCTTATTGAAGTGAAATAAGAACTGCAAGCTAGAGTGAAGAATAGATCCCAATAATGCCAGCAGAGAAGTATTTAGAGGTCATAAACCACAGAAAATGGCAGCTACTGTCCCTGCAATGAATAAAAGTGTCATCAGAAACAAATCCCATCATTTGCAAGTATTGGCAGGTTAGTAAGAGATAATGCACAGATCCTCAGTGTTTGGCGGTTTTTCCCCTTATATAAAATAAACAAAGCAAATACATTTCCAGTTTGGTTTTTTTTTTTTACAAATTGACCCAGAAATTACATCTGCCATGTGTCTGTGAATTCCTGGCCATTGCTTGATTCATTCTGACCAGCAGTCACTTCAACTGAAAAGATACTATAAGCTTTCCGATTTTGTATTCTTTTTAGAGGCAGGCTCCTGTAGTATCTCCCTAATAAGCTGTTTTTCATAGCACCAATTGAATGAAATATTTTTCTTCATACATCAGATCTTGCCTAATTTACAGCATTCTCCCATTTGGGCTATAAATTAAAATTACTGTTGCCTTTCTTTTAAGTAAGTGGGTAAACCCCAGAAATTCATGTACAATGGAATAAAGGACAGGACTTTGCACCTTTTTTGCATTCAGAAATTTAACACACAGTTCCTAAGCCAACAGGTTTCCTCACACAACTCCTTCACTTTTTTACCAACACAACTCCAGAATCTCTGCATATCATCTGGAAGTCTGTGTGTTAGAGATATTGATTATCTCACACCCTGTCCTAAAGCAGTTTCTCCTTTAAGAATTGCAGCACATTATTCTATAACAATATTTTCCCTCTCACGCAGGCAGCAGAAACATGAGAAGGTGATGAGAACCTCAGTGGGAGTTCAGTGACAGCCACAGGAGGGTGAGGCCTATGGCTCAGCTCAACTCCAGGCTCCTCACTGAAGTCTGTTTCTCTGCCTCTGAAAATAATGCAGTTTACAGTGTTTTTTGACAGCCTCTTCTCAAGTCAGAACCCCAGTTCCTGTCCCTGCTTGTGCAACACTGGCAACTGTGATGGGCTGCGTGGGGTCTCAAGGAATTCTGCACAGAACCTGTCCTCCCAGAGAGCAGGAAGGAGCTATGCCCAACATCACTAAATCTGAGCACAGACTCTTCTACAGCATCCCAAGCCATGAAGATCCCCCTGGTTTCCAGCCTGCAAGCCAAATCCATGTTTAGGAGGCTGAGTAGGCAAGGCTTAACCAGCAACTCAAGGAAATAGAAAGTGTTGCTCCAGAGGAAGAAATCTTTAAACAGCAAAAATACTACTAAGTATTGTAGTTCCACTGAGTAATTTGGGGGAAGGGAGCTTTAGAGGCCTGTGGGCTGGAAAAGACACAGTTTGTGTTCCCTGGGCTGTGTGATCTTCAGATAGGTGATGAAAGCAGGGCATTTGGCTTTGCATTTTCCAGATCTGGGATAATGCCATGAAACCTGCATATCGCCCATTATTACAGGGAAGCTTTGTGAGAATTATCTTTTAAAGTAGGAGGTTTCTGCAAAATTGTATCTTTAAATGTATGTTCTCACAGTCCAAAGCTTATTAATTCAAGAGTAAGTTTAATCCTTTGTAAAAATGATACACCAGAAGCTACTATTTGAATACAAATAACATTTTGTATGAAACAAACCCCACAGGAAGGAGAGTAACTAGCAGATAGTTTGCATTCATTTGATAAAATTATGAAATTGTAGGCTTGATTGAAATAAAATCTAAGAAATAAAAATTTGTTTGGAAAACACATTTCACCTTCTTATCAAAAAGAGAGCTATGCAACATGGATTTAAAATATCTTCAACTGCTTGCCATCTCCCAAACAAAGATGATGTTGTACTACAACAGTGGTCTCAGTGTCTGTATCCAGAGCAGAAAATAAATTATAAAAAAAATAAAGGTTTATCAAATGCATGTTAATTTGAGGATTTTTTTAACTACAAGTCAAAAACATCTTTCCAACCAACTCCTCTCCTATGAGCTTTTTCCAAAAAAATTTCCTAGTGAAACAGAAAGAGGTAGGTTTGCTGTATTTCATGTTACTTCCTTCCATTCCGTACCAGACAACAAAAAATAACATTTGTATCACATACACAAAGGGCCAGAGCAGTGCTGCCTTCTGCAGAGACAGGGAAAGGAACTTGAGTGAAGAACATGGGCCAAAGCCAAGAGTGTCACCCCTTGACACAGTTTGGTTCTGAAATGCAGAATCTTTCAATAGAATGGGGGACAAAATAAGATCAAAACCAAACTCAGTTTGAAAGAGAGGAATGACTTTGGATCGTTAAAATGGTGAAGGTGAATGTGGTGTGTGTGAGCTCAGGTCCCAAGGACAGCTTCCCCCTAACTCGCAGTATCTTTACCAAATTCATTCCCTTTTCTTTGAGGGATGCCACTGTGGGATACTCAGCTACAGAGAAGAAACTGGAAAGTTCTGATAGATCCCAGTGGAAAGCCTTCAGCCCAGGCAAGGGCTTCTGTGGCGTTTTTTGTGGGACTGAATTTATCAGTAAAGAAACAAGCCAACATCACGACTCCTGCCTTGAGCCCATGAATCCCTGAGAGGAATTCTCAGCACAGAGAGCAGCAGTGTGTCACTGCCACGGCATGGGCACAACACACACAAGCAGGAGGAAGAGTTCTCTTGGTCTTGAAGTGTCCAGCCCAGATTTAACCTCCCAGGCTATTGGCCTGGCATCAGGCTGTCAGCTGCACAGCCTCTGATGGCAGCCTGTGTTCTCCTGCTAACCCAGCGCTTTCTGTTCCCAGGCAATGGACTTTGTATCTTTACAGGAGTTATGAATTATTGGATACAAAAGGGCTTTCAGGGACCAAGTCATCATAAAGAAAAAAAAATATTAGACTGGTTTAAGTTTGATTAAAAAAAAATCATCTCTTTCAATTCAACTATGCTGTATTCAATGGATTTACATCTTTTAAGTATATCAAATGAAAATGCAGACATTTCAAGCACAAATAGGAAGTGATCTAAGTAATGCTGAATTAGTGTTTAAAGATCTGGTAAATAAACTGGACAGGTCAAGATAAGCACATGATTCCACACAGCCTTCAAGGGCCACAGTAAGAACTTTTCATCACTCTTATATGTGCTTTGCTACTCTCTCACAGCTATGTGGATAAGTTCCACAGGTGTCTGAAGGAAACACAGCTGGGGGAGAGAAGGATGCAGGGAACAGTATCTCTGAGTGTCTGGCGTCCCCTCCACTTGGGAGCCAAATTCCACTTGAGAAAACACAATTACTTAATGCCAAAATGGGTTTTCTGAGTCCCAGCAGCTCTTGACTCTCTGTTCTAGCCTGCACAAATCCAAAAGGTAGCACACCCAGACACAGATGGGGACAATAACTAGCACAGGACAATGACAACTGAAGTCAAACAGTCCCAAAGAAACCAAGATTTCCCTTGGTTTCCCTTTCTCTTATTATAAATTTATCTCTTCTATTCTTGCATCTAAAAGTGGGAAGAGCACAAAGATTGTAAGACACAAGAGAATTTTCTATTCCATCAGTTCTGAGATCTTTGCTACCCACTGTAACACTCAATGCATGAAGGGCACCAGAAATGACACTGATGTGTATTTTCCTCAGTATGTGCAGAATCACATTTCTAACACACAAAGGAACAGATCTGTGGAGTGGCTCCACACATATTTCCATTTGATTTTCATTTCACCCTTAGATATTACTGTTGAAGCATTATCAGTCTAACACAGAAGATTTTTGAGTGATGGTATCTCTTCAAATGATACAATGTTAAGGTTTTTGTGGCAAAGCTAATATTTTTGCCAGTAAAATTAAGTCCTTTGCCACCTTCATGCATGTCTTGCGTGCATACAAGACCTTTAACCACAATATATGCCTTTCCTTTTGCAGAGTGATTTCTTCTTTTGTCAGTAGTACATGCACTGACTGTTGAGCAGAGGATAATCTAAAAAATTTAACTTCAACTTTCAGTTTTCCTAACTTATACAATCACTTCAAGTCATGTCTCACTTGATATCAGTTCACCATAAATGGTTTTGCTTACCTAGAGGGCAAACAAAATAGAAACAGGAGACGGACTATAACATTTCAAAAGAAATATAGCTATTAGTTCCACAAACACACTGTACCTAACTCAGAACCAAATTCTGCCCTCAAAAAATGACGTGTCATTTATAATTATATGTCTGTGTGCACATACAGAAAGTGAAGGAGACAGAATATGAGAGGACAGTCTAGTCCCTGAATTTTATAGAGAAATGCCTGCCCCAGGTGTCTGGATGTTGTGGAGATCTATTGTATTGTTATCTTTGTTTAATAGGACTTAGAGTGTTTTGCAAATGGCATCCATTCAACAAAATGAATTAATTCTTTTACAAAAGTAGTTTGGGATTTTTCTGCACAGACTTTTAATTTTAGTTCAGAATGCTTCTACCATCTCTTGCTGTCAACATTGGTTAAAATTAAACAGGCAGGCAGGAGATCAGGAACAATTTTAGCAGACTTTATATGATAAAAAATGTATAACTTCAAAATAGCTAATAGAAATTTGGCACAATATTCATATATCACAATTTCATTTGAATATGATTCACAAATCCTGGTGGGTTAAGTATTACTATTTCTGGGATATGGAAATTCTAGCTAGAACAAGCTCTTAGCTTTGTTCCTCTGCACACCCCACTCATGCCCTATAGCTCCTCTTTGAAGAAATTTCCCATTTCAGGAGATGTTCCACCATTTATGCCACTTCTAGGGAAAGACAACTTCCCCATGATGTGTCAATGGCACAATCCAAGATATCCCACAGTGGATGTAAACACTGCAAACAGAGTTTGGCAAGAAATGGCCCAACACACTTTTCAGAATTTTCCTATGATGAACTGGGAAATACCAGCGACCTTTATAAATAAAAAATCTGATACATTTTAGGAAGAAAATTAATCTGGTATTTTATATCTTATGAGAGAGCTAGAGGATTACATTCTCTTATTCTACTGGATAAATGGTAAACACAGTTTTCTTTGACTTATCATGTGGTCTACATAGGTTGAAATAGTTCTCAGAAAGAGTTTCCCAGGCCTTCTTTGGAATACTTCTCTGTCCTGGAAAATCCATAGTTAAAAATCAAACTTTCCTTCTTGAGTTTTGGCCCTAATGTGAAGAACATGACACTACAATTTGACAGGTTTCAAACCTGCCACTTTTCTTCTCCCTATTTCTTTTCTTTTATTCATACCAGATCACCTTGGTCTTTGATAGATCAGTTTGAAAATTCCATTGGGATTCTTAAAGCAAAAGCAAAGCAATGCATGGCAAAGATAAAACAAATAGCTCTAAAAATGGCTGGAGGATCAGCGCAGTGCTGATGGAGTGGTGAATCAAAAGATGCACATTCTTTAAGGTTTCATTGTGACAGTCCTGCATTGAAGGCATGAGGAAATTCATCTGAGCCACAGTGTGTTATAGCATTTATCATAAAGCAGCGCTATTAATGCAAGCAGAAAAGTCACAGTCTGATGTATTAGTCCAGAGAGAACAGGAACAGATAGACTTTCTACAAACAAGCTTAACCCAAAATAAATATAAAAGCATCTTTGTTCTTTGCACAGGCCCTCTCATTCATACTATTCATACTTTTTTTTGGAAATCCTTGGTTTTAAATTAGTGTTTTCAGTACAGCATATTCCTCTGGCCAAAAGGACAAAGTAATTTTAAGGTTGGTACACTTCTATTAAAAGTACAGCAGCTCTTCCCTCCATCCCAAAATTCATGGAAAGGAGAGCAGCTCAAGGCAATTGGCTGCTGCACCAGATGGTGAAACAATTCTGCCTGGCTTCTTCCCTCAACTGCCCTGCTTCCCTTCATGCTGCTTCCCTTGCTATTTTTCCTATGCTGCTTCCAGCTATTCTGCACACAGTCCTTCCACTGGGGAGGATGAAAGTTTGTCAAACTATTGGTAGTCACTTCTACCCAGGAAATAGAAGTGACACACCATAATGACACCCTGTCCTCCAGAGCACTCTCACAGCACTGCAAAGCACTTCAGGAAAGTTATTAACCATCAGGCTGAAAATGAGACACAGAATTAGCCACACTAAAAACACAGCTATGACTTAAAGCAGCCACTAATTGCCAGTTTTGCTTTCTCACTCCCATTTTGCCCATCATCTTTGAAAAGTTCTGCCAGATCTTGCTTTCTCTGGTTGTTGGCTTGTAAAGAATAATAAAATTCTGCAAATCGTTTTCCCCTCTGGGAATCACACAAGTAATAGTGTGGCTTCACAGCATTACAGAGCTGAATAACAACAAGGAGAGATAATGCCAGGGCATGACACCAAAATCCAGTTCCTGATCCTTAACCCTCTAGAACTGCAGAAGTACCAGATTTCATAGGCAGCAGGACCACCATTATCTTCAAGTCTGACCTCCTGAATAACAAAGGACACAGAATTTCATTCAGTAATCCAGTCAGAAGAGGCAAGTAATAAGGGATGCTTGATTCTGCCTGCTGAAACAGCTCTTGAGACTGGTTGTAAGGTTAAAAGGAGGATATCTACTGGCTGCTCCATTCCAGACAGTAAAAACCAGGTTAACTCTATACTGTCCATGTTTAAAAATGGGGAGAATCTGCTTACAAGCCCTTTTCCTCATTTATCAACTCTCCCAGGCTGTATCCACATGCACAGAGCCATTGCCCTAAAGCCCTGAGCTATGACCTCAGCAGCAGATTTGCCTAAACCTAAGTCCACAGTCCAGCCCAGTCCTGAAGCCTTCAATCTCTTTCACCATCAGCCTTCCAACACACACTTTCCTGCGCTCTATTTTATATTTGTTTGCACAAACATATGCTGTGAGCTCAGAAAATCTGTCAGCAATTCACAGATGGCCACATTCAAATAAGCATCTTTGATAGAGATGCAAAATCTGACTAAAGATGTTAGAAATCTCTAATACGACTTGAATCATCTCAGCTTGGTAATGCAAAATCTGGGTTAGCCTTGTGCAGAGACAAAGGCCAGCTGCCCTATGAATTCAGTTTTATATTCTGAAGTACTCTAATTCCTGACATTGTTTGGCAATTTGGGACTGATAGAATATGCAAGAAGGTTGTCTGACAGTTGCATCTGAATTTAATGCTGTGGCCAGATCTAATAGAAAATCTAATATAAAGAGGAGTGTTTATCAGAGTTCTAAGGCCAGACACAGCACCTGTCTGTTTTCCATGGTTATCCATGATGCCTGTTTGCCATCAACAAAAGTAAACTGTGTGTTATTCACAGTTACAGAGAGCAAAGGATCAAAACATTACTGGGGGTGCAAGCCCACACTGCCTTTTCTTACTGATGTTCTACAGTTCTATATTGCCTAGAAACGTGAGCAGGTAACTGAGTGAAAATGGAAGAAAAACAGTCTGAAAATAAGTTTGGCATGGCTTGTGCATCTCAAATACTGGAAAAACAATGTATAAACCTTGCTTCAAAGATTATTTTTATCCTTATTTCATAGGAATTTGACAATGCCAAATGAGCAGAATGAAAAACAAGAAAAAGCAATAGTATCAAATTTACAGTAGAGAGATTACAGTAAAATCCACAGCATTATCTCCTTCCTTCAGGAAAATACCTAACAGAAGTGTCAGTGCCAAACTCTCCAGAACAGGGGCCAATTTATCATATGAGAAGGCTCACCACAAGCTGCAATTTGTCTGCATTTTAAGCAAATGAACAGTAGCCCATTGCAACAGATGCTACCCCGATTATGAGCCCTGTCTTGCAGATCTCTCCTAATTCCCACCTGGGGGACTTCTTCTGAGTCACTTCACTGTGGACAGGCTGGGGACATTTGCTGCCTACAGGACCAGCAGAGGAGTCCATTCCCAAAACATCCAGTGTATCCCAAAGCTACAGTGAGGATATCCACAAGAAATCAAGGCAACCCCACAGCTCTCACCTCTCCTTTTCTGCCCAGGCACCAAAATCCTCCAAAACCCATGCCCCATGGTATTCAACATCCTCCTGCAGTATGGGAGTCACTCCTGTGATAGTAGTGGTGGTTGCTTTGACATCCTACTTTTTCAAGGGGTTCCTGAGAAAACCTGCTTTCACTTCTTTTGAGAGAGACCTTGATGGTAACTGGTCATGCCCCAGGCATCCTAATTTGACCAAAAGATACATTCCACCATATCAAATGTGCCTTCCGTGTAACTCACAGGCTTGTACTCCTCCGTAAAATTGTAACTTAATGATATTTAAAATAGTGCAGATACCTTCTTCTTTATATGTGTGGAAATGCTGCAGCTTGATAAAGGTGACTTTCCTCTCTCCATCCTGTGCTGATGCTCCCTGTGTGTGCCCATTTGGCAGCAATTGGTTTGGGTCAATGGTTTATTAGCCATTTGTTTGCTGCCTGAAAGGCCCCACACAGATGCTGGATGCTTTGTTTTCTTTTCCTGATTGCTTTCACACATGAAGCTGTTAAGCACATGCTGATGGATCAAATGAAAATATTACACACCTAAATTCTTACCAAGCATGCCAGGTGAGGAGCACGTGTAAGTGCCTGCTTTTTTCAGTGCTGCCCATGCCAAGCTGTCACCTCTGTGGCTTCCTCTGCTTGCAAAATAGTTTGAGTGTTAAAAAACTCCAGTCCCAGCCCATCTGTGCACCTTAGAATTAAGCTCATTCTCCAGATAATCCCTACTTAATTTATATTTTGCAAACTTTTTTAAAAAATAAACACAATCTGAAATTCACCTTCTCTCCTCACACTGTAGTGGAATTACTGGGAAATAAGTGTCATTATCTCTACTAGATGGATTTAGACATAATTTTTACCATTTTGCCCTCCCATGGCTCTTATTGACAACATGGCTTAAGCATATCAACTCTGGTTTAATTATACGCATGTTGAATCCAAATACTAATTTCCATCAAGCATTCCATAGCTGCAGCTGTAATACATTGATATGTTAAATAAATACATTCAATAAATTAGATGGGAAAAGCTTCCAAATTTCAAGCTGTGCTCATTTGCTTATTTATTCTATTATTAGAGAAAAAATACGCTGGACTTGTTACAAACACTAGTGGAAAAACTCAGGTTTAATACAAGTGGTCACAGAAACATATTTTGAGTGCAATTTCTCTGCCTGCAGTTCCATCTTTTGCGCAGCTGAAAGTACAGCTTTTGCAGCAAGGACAGTCACTGTCTCTTTGAACAAACAGAATTCATTCAGTGACAGGTTTATTGCTTGTTTACCTCAGAAATATTTCCTGCAGTGGGCATCATAGAAAACTGCAAGGAACCAGAACATTAAAGGAGTTTTCAATTGCAGGATATGGGATTCTGCAGCAGGAATGGTATTTGATAAAACAATGTTCTCAACTCACATTGTCACATCCAAGAAGAGCGCTTGGATGCATGAGATAAAACGGTTGTGTTCACTAGAAAAATTGGATTTTATTTGTTTTCTGTCAATATTTTCATTTGACTAAAGCAAGGCTTGAATCTTCCTGACTTCCTTCAGGAAGTATTTAAAAAGGCTGCTAGAGAATGCAGAAAAAAAATTAGAGAGGCTAAAGCTCAGTTTGAATTTAAAATGGCGACTTCTATAAAGGACAATAAGAAATGTTTCTACAGATATATTAATGATAAAAGGAAAGGAAAGGCCGAATTTTGCTCCCTATTGGATAAGGGAGGAAACTTAGTAACTGCTGAGGAGGAGAAGGCGGAAGTACTTAATGCCTTCTTTGCCTCAGTCTTCAGTGGGAAGACAATTTGCTTTCAGGACAACTGTCCTCCTGAGTTCCTTGATGGTATCAGGGAACAGAATA
>VXBB01012525.1:1312092-1360321 GCA_013399915.1 Illadopsis cleaveri
AAAAAAAAAAAAAGAAAGCCTTGACAATGTAGTTGATGTGGTGCTCAAAGGAAAGCTTGAAGCCACAGATGAAACTGAGATTACAATGTGGTTGGAAAGTATATAAGAATCCCATCAAACAGAACTACACAGGGAAAAGGGTTAGGAGGAACCTGCTGCTTTGCCAGTGACAATCAGCATGATTCAGTATCACAAGATGATCCAATCTACGAAGACACAACATCAGAGAAACCTCCTGTCCGACCCTCAGTAACAGCAGGAGAATCAGGCAGGACATGATAGTTGATAACTAAAAAATGTTTGAATGAAAATACCTACAGAATAAATGGAGGACATTGGATTGATTTTTGTGTCATATAAATGTACATCAAAACAAATCCACTGAGTTCCAGGCATGTCAGAGACATGAATGAGATAAGATGCAAGTACTTGCAATGTCAGATTCTATCACCTTAACATATGTGTGCACTTTCCTGTCTGAGATATCTCTCTAATCAGTGCCACTAAAGTTTCTTCTTAGTGGAATGAGGCAATAGATAGACTGACTAAAGGTAAAAGCAGCAACTTTTACAGCTTTAGTAAAGCTATTCAGGAATTTTCTATAGACTACTCCAGAGAAGATTACAGTTTCCACAAGAACAATCAAAATTTTTGAAGGGCAATGACAATGTAATTCTTAAAAAATATCTGATTTACTTTAGGATAACAGAAAATTTTTCATTTCTAGGGACAATTTACATGACTCTAATGCACACACACACCCCCTGCCTTTGAATCAGAACCCTTTTGTTTGCACACTCAAGCGTGGTGTGTTTCAGGCCATAAAAGTTGCAACAAAAGATGGGAAGAAAGTAAATTCTGTTTAAGAGGAGATATTTTCAATATTTGTAAGTATTAAAAAAAAAAAGTGAATTTAATTGAAACCAAAGTGTCAAAGCACTGAAACAAATTTCTCAGGATGGAAATATATGTTCTGACTCAGCCTAATGTCCCAAACTGGGAGGAATTACACCTCTCAGTCATTTGATTCAAGCACTTGTCTTTCAGGAAAGGTCTTTAATGAACAGGTATATTTGAATCTACTTACAAAGCAGCAGAAACAAAATAATTGTCATCAACAGTCAAATCTTGCTCTTTTTGACAGGGACTGCAATTTATGCTATAAAAACTATGAAAGAACTTGAGAATTAAATTGTACTTCAATACACTGCATAGTAAATAATACACTAAGACAAAAATAGATTGGCAAGATTTTTGGAGAGCAATGTCTTGTATTTTTACATCACCAAAGACACATTGGAGCCTTCTGAACAGTTACACTTTTGTTTGGGATTCAATGCAAGAAACCACTACCCTGAAACCTGATCATATTGTGAGTTATCTTTGCCAAAACTCATAAATTCAAGCACAGAGAAAACATATTGGGTGTCTGGAAACAGTGGAGGTAATTTTTCCCTTCAGACCTACTAGAGATTTTCACTATAATGAAAAACTCTAAGGTATCATTATAGAAATAAGTTGGGAAACTGTTTCCCAGCCAAAATTACTTGGATCCGCTTTACACGCTAGGAAAAATACCCATTGAAATCATAAAAACTCTCTGGATTTACACTGTTAGCTTCCCATAAAACCAGCTGTTGATACCCAATTATTTTAAATGCCTTGCAATGATCCCAGCTCATTTCCTATCTGGGTCACACCAGGCCCTGAAAGCCAAAGCACACAGGCAGGCTCAGAGGTGCAGGAGCAGAGGCAGGAGTGAGCTGCCAGCACAGCCATTCCCAGCAATTAGAGCTCGACAAGCACCTACAGACTCCCTAGAACAGAAAAATGTCTGGAATCGGGGTACCTACCCTCAAACATCCCTGCCTCCAGGGGTCCTGAGCAAAAGACACATTTACACTGCAGAGTTTTGCATGGCTCTCTTGACAGCATGAAGCAGAACGTTTTCCATGTGGAAAATTTAGCCAGTTCTTTGGCAGTTTGGTTTTTAATGAGGAAACACTTATTCCACAAAGGCAAAACACACAGTGATTTAACTGAAATTTTCAGTGAGGCACACTTTATCTAAAGATCAACATTGTAAACTTGTGAAGCAAAACACTGTACATCATCAGCTTTAGTGTGCATCATCTCTCATAGCTATGGAATTAAATGAGCAAGGAAACCAAAAGTGTATATATATGTATTCACATATAAGCACAAAAGTGTATATATATATTTATATACTATATGAACAAAACCAGAATTTTCCAGCTGGAACTAAAATATAAAAATCTCAACCCTTTTAACACAGGCTGGAAATACTAGTTTGCAAACAGTTCAGAACAGTAATTTTAATTTGAGGTTATCTCACGTTCACTCTAAGTGGACAAAATTAGCAAAATTCAAGAACATGAGTGAAAGTTGACTGTACCTATTTGTAAAGCAAAACTACCTGAAAATCCCTACATATCTTTTTGAAACAATTTATTTGATTCCCTTTGCATATTGGCATGTGCACAAGTCTGTGAAAAGAAATTTAGATTCTTCTACAGATGTAACAATATTCAAAATAGGACATTTGAGTGGATGCCATGACTGACCTAGCAAGAGGTATATTCACATATTCATTTTTGGTCTTGCAGGGCAGGGAATTATGTCAACACTATAAAACAACACAGGGCATAACTTTTCCTTTCTTGTCTTCCTAGGATTGTATTCCACTTGAATCAGGCAACTGGGAGACACAGAGGAGACTTGTGCTTGTCAGGATATGTGTTATGTTTAATTGCTGAAAGCATGAAGCATTTTAAAAGGTTTGTCAATAAAATCCCTATTTAGTTAACCTCAATCTCTTCAGATCTCTTGTTACAGGCAGCCTTCTGCTGTTAACATCTGGGCAGGCAAAGTGTCCAATTACACTGCTGCATTTGGTAGCTTACCAGAGCTAGATAAGGGTGCCTGGAATATCCATTTCCCTTGGTAGCTGCTTATCCCTGCCCAGGCCAACGATGAGCAGCCTTCATGTCACACGAGGCACATAATCGTGTGGCACACACCCAGCGTGTGAGCACACTCCCCTCAAATCCAAAGCTCTCCGTGACCTCTCCTCTGCTGGGGCTGGAGTGACATCTGTCACAGCTCCACTCTGTAATTGGTAGGGCAGGGCAGAGGGAGAGAGCAGCCTGAGATGGCAGCCAGGAGCTGATCACACCACTGCAGCTCCTGTTCCCTTCAGGGACAAAGGCAGAGCAGGCAGGAGGCTGCTGAGCTGGCTCTGGGCCAGAGGGCAGGCACCTGCCAGCTCCTCCCAAAAACCCTGAGCAGAGCCTGGCATGTACACTGCAAATCATCAAACTCCTCCAAATCAACACATGGGGTTCTATCCAAAATAACAATCGACTATCAAACAGTTCCACAGTAAGATTTCTCCTTAATATGTCCCAAAGAAGAAAACCAAGTTTCAGCACAGTTGCCTCCCCTGTATCAAGATAAAATTATGACTTTTTTCTTCCAAGTCCTGATATCTGCAACTATAAATTATCACATAATTCACAAAGTTCAGTTTCTGGAATTTGTCAACTTGAACACTTAACATCATTTCTTTTTGTAACACCCAAATTTTCTATTGTACCGTGCTGAACTTTTCTTCCTGAATAACTCTCAAAATTCATGCATTTATCTCTTGCGTTTTCCTTCATTTTCATTTTTAGTTCCTCCTCTGCAGCTAAATCAGTGTCTTTAAAAGCTTATTAGGAGTTGTTGAGAATTTAATATTTTAATGTCAAAAGTCTGACAGTGAAATTACTGAGATTCTGTAGCAACATAGGGCAATTTTTCAGCTTTTTTAGAAGGCAATGGAATATGATTACCCTCTGTTTTTTCCCAGTCCATCTGCCAGCTAATTTGCAGGCCCAAGTAAAACCATCTTGTCTGTTCTCTGTACTTATTTTTCCTTCACTTTTGCATCCAGTTCTGTGACAATGAGCAAGGGTAGATCAGCTGCATAAATTTCTTTTAAAGCTTCTATTTTAACCTTCAACCCTTGTGTTTGTCACTTGAAGTTTATGTGCCAAAGACATGAGAAAGCAAAAGCCAGCAGTTTGTCAGAGCACGTTCTCTGGGGACGTGGGTACTGTTTCAGCTGTCACCATGTCACCCCACACACCTATTGATGTAACTTTTGATGTGCAGCAACAAATGGTAAACAGTTCCTCCCTCAGAGAGCACTCCTGCCTGTGTTGGAGTCAGTGCTTTTGATCAATAAACCATTGAGGTTTATTCCAGTAGGAATATTATTCCAAGTGTTGCTCAGGAGCAACATGCTCCATGTGCTATTTGTTTTCAGGGCTGTGAGCTTTTTATTTCTAGTCTCTCTTCAAGCATCTCTTCACTGCTCACTGTTTATCCAAATCTTCAGTTCCTGAGAAAGATCACTGGTTTCTATTGGTGCAAGCTTTAATCAAAGCAATAGGTGACTGTATCACCACAAGAACAAATTTCAGTTCCTTCTGTGGCACTGGTACCTAACAGAACCATTTCTTTCTATTAGACCTGGCACTTACTTCTAACATAATTCCTTGGGTTCACTGAATTCTTTTGAACTCACAGCCCCTGTGTTTCTTAATTTTGATGTAAGGTTTGCCAGGCTGCTCTGAAGTTTACAAATGAGACTTACAGTAACCAACTGCTGTCAGGATGTCAGTGCTTTACACACTTCTTCATTTTCAAATCCCTCTTCTACAAATGCAATCCAATCCAGCCATCTCCACCACTGCTACACAGAAGTGCCATCATCTCTGTCTTAGTGTAACTAGTGACTGTGATCTTTCTCCAAGCTGATGTAGATTCTACTCCCAGTACCTTAGATGTACTACTATGTTGGTAAGTGATATCCTTAAATCCACATAGACCACAGTTTCCTACATTATTAGTATTACTGGTATGCTAAACCTAAACACTGCTGTCCCATATCAGTGGTTTCTCTTTTCTCCCCATCTCTCAGCAGTTTCTGCGGTAAACTAACCCATTTGGATGGCTCTTTTTCTTCTGCCTGACGCACCAGAGCTCTTGTCTCAATTTTCACTTTATTAAAAATGCAAATGCAGAGTAGTCTGTGCTCTTGGGACTACATTTATAGATTGCTCAGTTCTCTCGAAGTCCAGGTTGTTCAAGGCCCTGGGTGTGCACAACAGAATCTGTCGTTCTGTTTAGATAGCTTTTACACACTCAGACCCCACGGGGATTTTCTTTTTCTACCAAGTTCCAGTCAGATTCCAGGACTGTCTATTATTCAGACAGTTGGTAGCACTTCATCTGCCCAGTCTGTGGAATAGATGTCCTGATAGATTTGCAGAATTGTGTGCACTAACCTTGCCATGAGGAAGATGCAGAGGGTTTAGAACAAGATGATCTTTATGATCCCTTCCAACCCAAACCATTGTATGATGCTATGAATAAATTTGTCTTAGAATTCTGTTTACTGAGCCCTTACATCAATTCCATATCTTATGGTTTTCCTCATGAATGTGAAAACCTTCACCTGCGCAGTTAGCAACACAACCTGTGCTTCACTGCTGTTCTTCCCTGTATTCTGCCTTCTACTTCAAAATTCCACACCTATCACTTTATTAAACTGTTCTCCTTGACTTACTGTCCCACAGGTGCACTGGATTTTAGAGATGCTTTATCTTGCCTCTGAAAAACACCAAAACCTGTTTGTTTGAGGCTCCCATTCTGGGTGCATCTTCCAATGCTGAGCTGTACTTTTGCAGCACCAGATTAAGCCCTTGGCATGGGCTTTTCCATGACAGTGTACCCAGCTGAACAAAATTCTGAATTATAAATTAGCACACAAATCAAAATCCAAGTTTTGAGAGGACTGAAAATACTTGCGGACTCCAAAGGAATTTGGCAGCAGCTTTTAGGTGGAAAAAAATATTCAGGCTACAAAAGTTAGAACGCTGACAACTGACAAGGCAATATTTTTAATGCCACCCTTCACTTCAAAATGGTGGATTATGTTTTGTTGCACAGGGATGTCATACACACTGGGCATGTCACAGCCAACTAGCAAAAAAAAAAATAGTCTGGGCTATTCCCAGAATTTAATTCCCAGACATGAAGGGTTCCCCTCCTGCCTTGCTGCTGCAGCACTTTTCACAGCTCTACTGCAACGTCATGTTCTCTGACACCTTTCATCTGAAGATATCAAAGCAAGCCACAGACTCACGCTAATAACAGACTATTCCTGGAATACTTATGAGATAAGAAATTACTATAACACCCAATTTATTGACAAGAAAACTGATTCAGAGTTTTGTTAATGACAAAACTGAATTAGAAATTTATTAAACTGAGTTAGGAATTGATTAGAGGTGACAGATGTCAGACTGAACCCCTGAATTCTTACCTCCCAGCCCCAGATAACACATGCAGGCTTCTCAGCAGTCTCCAGCTGAACTCTGTTTTTGCCCATGTCACCAATCCAGCTGCAGGCAGATGAAGGTATTCCTCCCACGCCCCGGAGCAATTCATTACATTACACTCTACCCTTATTACAACAAAGTGGTGCCATTAAAGCCCATCCTACAGAGCCCCACAGGAGCGTGTGACCACAATGAAAGCAGCAGGGCACAGTTCACCAGCCACCAGTGAAGCACTTCACCACAACTTGCCTTCAGAAGCAAAAAGCCTCATTTTAAATAAAACAAAAACTTCTGCTTTGATAAATGCAGGCTGCTTCAAAAAGATATTCTGTTCTCCAACCTCCCCAGCTAAATGCCACCACAGCTGTAAGGGTGAACCACGTGTGTAGTCAGGCTGGGAATTATCCACATAAATAAAGAGCACAGCTTGAAACATTGACTTTTTCCTGATCAAAAGGGCCTGGGAGGCAACTGGACAGTTTGGATCAGGCAAAAGGATAGAGCTTTTATTATTTTCAAAGAACACCCCAGTGAATAGAGTAGCCAACATGGCCCTGGTGGCAGTGATATGTTCTAACACTCCCCTCATCCCACACAAATTACTTAAAAGCTTGGCTTTGGGTCTATTTATGGTTTGGGGTTTTTCCATTTTTCTTTTTTTGTTTAAGAACTTTTGTAAGGAAAACCTGAAATACAATCAATCCTTTAAAGAGGCTTTTTAATATCACTGCCTGTCTAAGCTACCTCCCTCACATACCAAATAATAAATTGCAAATATTAACAAAGAAATCTTCTCATATATCTTCATTTTTACCCACATTAAAAAATAGGTGCCTAAAGTCTATCAAAGTACATTTTCTTTTACTATGAATTTTCCTATTAGTTTTCTTTGTATATTCCAACCTGAAATGAATAAAGGACAAAGAAAAATCCCTTTTCTTCCTGTTTTTACCTAGTTTATTTCACTAGTTATTTTTCACCTAGTTATGCTTAAATGCAAGATTCAACAGGAAAAAACTTATTCATGAAAAAAATCAAACCCATGAAATATTCACACTCTTACACTTTGTAAAGCTGTTCTATTTAACCAAATCTAAAGGATTTAAGTATTTAAGACATAAAAAAGCAAAATGTTCTTCAGAAAGAACTGTTTCTCTTCTAACAGAAAACAATCTGACATGGGTGTTATGTGACAGCTAAACATATTCCAAATAAAAGCACTCCTTTAATATTATGAATTTTGCAGTTTGTTTTCATGCTAAACAGAAATACTCTGGCAATAACAGCAATTACTTTGGTCTTGACTTCCTGCACAGCAAACGAGAAAGACACAGAGTTCCACCTTGTTCTTCAACTGTTGTCTATCTTATCATCTTATAACCACATATAGAATAAAATACCCTTACTAATGTCACTAAAAAATGACAAATGCAGATCTGTTATTTAAAACAAAAAAGATTCAATCTTTAGTTCTCCTATCTAACCAATTTGATTTTCAGAGTTGTGGTGTTTTGATTGCAATCAGTTTGCAGAAGAAAACTTTATAAACTCAAAATACAGTAGCATCACTTGTACAGCAGATGAGACAACAAGGTAGTATAAAACTATATTGAAACTGTAAAAGGTATATCCTCCTTGGGTGGTATGTTTTGGTTTTTAAATGCCAAGCAGAAATTTCAAATACATTGTTTTTTATAACCGATCTCATAGGATTCTCACCTGTGAGAATTGTTATGAAGTTAATATTTTCTAACTGTTTCAACTGAATACAAAGCTCTAAAACATCAATGTCACTGCAGGCTCACCTGCTTTGCCTGCAAATGTACATGGCTGGGTGTATAACAAATCTTCAGCATGTTGCCAATATTGGAAACCCACAGAGCTCTAACAGCCATTGGCTATACTGGAGATTTCTGGAATACCACCTGTGATATAACGACTAAAAGCTGATAGAGATCTAATTTAATTGAAGCTAACAGCAAGATGCCTTCTGGACCTGGGCAGCAGTAGTAGCAATTCCTCTGGCTTTTCTTAACAGTGGTAGGATTGTGGAGCTTGTTAAACTCCATGGTTTCAAACTACGACTTTCCAGTAAAGCATTAATCATCACTCACTAAAAAATTACACCCTATGAAAAACATTTTGTGAACATATTTGTGCACCTATATTTTTTTAATTTTAAAACGTTTATTTTCCCTCATTGTAAAGCTTATTTCCCCAAAACATGACCTGAGAAAGGTAGAGTAGTACAGGAAATAAAACTGAACCCTTCCTTTTCTGAGGGCTCCAAAGTAGTTACTGTGCTTGTGGTGAAAGGAAGAGTGTTTTAATAGCTGTGGAATTTCTCCCTGTTTGAAGGATGTCCCTAATATGGATCTTTCTTATCTGTAGCCTGAAACTCACTGTCTGATGGGGCAGGCCTGAATACAAAATACTGATGAAAGTTATGGTCATATTTTGAAGGCCCAGATCCATATTCTAAGGAGAGAGAGGTCATGTTTTTTCTTCAGAAACACCTCTTTCCTTTTCTCACTCAAATACCTCCATAGCTTCTATATTCAGAGTCTAAGAGACGAGGAAGAAAGAGGAACTTTTTTGGCTTTTTTTAACATCACTATGCAGCACTTTTAGATTAAATCATGGAAAAAAACATTCCAGAAGATTATAATCTGATGCAGATGGGAAAAGCAGCAGAGCCAGGCAGGGTAAGGAATATTATCAGAAACGCCTATTTGTATCCCAGGGTCCAGAGTGCAAAAGCAGAAACATATTTTCTTTAAACACCCAGAAATCAGAATTCTGAGACAAGATAATGCTTAAACTCTCCACCAAACAAGGAGAAGCTGGATTTGAGAGAATCAAGGCCAGATTTTCCAAGCAGAGTGTCCAAGCCTGAATGCCTGAGAGGTTAAACACAAAACCTTTGGGAAGAGAGAGGACAAGACAGACCCAAGAACTTAGACAAGCAGGGGACTGGACTAAAGCATGGTGCTCAAAGAGGATTTGATGACACAAAGGTAAAGATAGACATGTATGAGAGCAACAATTAAGAGGAAGTGTGCTAGAACAGGAATTTGGAACAACAAGGAAAATACAAAGGGCTTTGCCTTTCCTGGTTCAATTTAATGAAGTCACAAGGCATCCACATGACTTACTACCAGGCTGCTGAAGGCACTTCTGTCTCAGAATGTCTCTTCCAATTTGTTATGAAATAATAGCTGGGAGTAGACAAAAAAATACTCGAAAGTTTCTAATTAAATGCATGGATGGCACTCTCAGATCTAGTTACACATATTCAACTCAATGGAAAGCTTCAGAGATACAGACCTGTAACACCCCAGTACAGAAAATGGATGTGTGCACTGAAACTTGACAGGTGACACAACCTGTAAATGCCACCTGTGGCAGAAGATATTGCTTTACAACTGGGTGATGACAGCATGATGGATTTATACGTACAAAATTTTGAAGTATTGCAATATTTCTTTCCCTCAACACTTTCACAGCAGTATGGGTTAATCAGCCACAGAACTTCAGCTGCCACATGTTGGCACTAATTCACTGACCTTAAGCCAGTGCTTGAAGACTGATTTCAGCTGTGTGCAATCTCCCACCCTACTTACCCCTTGCCGAAGAGCAGGGAGAGTATCCCCATCCCATACAGCACAGTTTCTGTTTCTCCTTCAATTAAGTCCTTATCTGTGCTCCAATATGCACATAGCACTGATTATAACACAAAGCCCTTTGGATGGTGTCACACACACAGCATTTCCTATGTCATTGAAAAATGTCTCTCTCTGCTGTCCCCTTACTCATAGGGAAGAGTAAGAATTAGACATAGTGCCCTGCCTTGGCTAGAAATCAAATCCAAATTTCAGCTAGGTGGGACTGGAAGCCAGAAATACCTGGTTCCTTGTTTCCATCCACACAGCACATCACAGTCACCTCAGAGAAATGAAAGTTTCTATCTTAATGCATTTAGTAAAGGCTAAATCTAGTCCATTACATCAGTGAGAACATTTAGGGGGAAATAGTACTGATTTGCCATACTAAACAATGTCTTTATGCAAAATTCACAACTGCTAGCATTTTCTTTCAGTGCCCAGTTTCTACCAGTATTCTTTTCTCCAGATAAATATTGACAGTCTGTGGTCGATTGTTTGTATCACAGCAGTACATTTTAGCTGCAGGATTTAGGCTGGAACCTGGTTTGGGCCTGTGTATGCATAGAACTAATAACAGAGCTTTAGGCCCCGGGACTAAACACTTCTGAGCCTACAAAACCTTTCAGATTTTGTCTGTCTCTGGGTGTATTACATAAAGTTGTGAGTTCATACCAAACCTTCCTTCTCTGCCCACAAGCTAGAAAGAGTTTTAAAGTGTTGGGAGCACGACCTGACCTGCTGTGTACGTGCAAGCCGAGAGAGCAGGTTTTGTTACAGGCTGAACAACCTGAAAACAGTCACGTCAGTATCAGAGCCCTGAGCTGCATGGCCTGAACAGGAGCAGCTTAAACAGCTCTTCCTTAGGGTCCTGAGCAGCTCAGAGTCCGGGAGAGAGTTCACTATTCTTCACTGCTTTTATTTATCTTCAATTATACTTTTTCAAAACAAAGGGATGCAATTCATCAGCATAAGAAATGTTGCCAAGAAAAGGACAGACCGCTTTTTAAACATTCTCTGCACATTTCTTCACTGGCCAGCTGACATTATCTGAGACTTGTAGCTAAGGCCTGAGGGAGAAGAGCAGAGTCCTCAAAGGGGTGGAAACCTGGGAAGATGGAACTGCTCTGCTGACCCCAATAAAGAACACAGCAGGTGATTGAAAAGCATCAGTGGATAGACTGAAACTGGCTGAGTCCATGTTCACTTCTATTAGCATGTCAGTGGGCTTTATACTCTGGGGGGAAAAAAAGCCCAGACCAGAATTTTAGCATAAGATGAAGGAAACTACATAGCTGTAATAATGTGTAAAATTTGGGTAATGGGGTTAGCACAGGTGTGGCATTGCAGGCAATAGGGCTTTGGGGTCCCACAGTCACTACCTCTAGGAGTGTCAAAGAGATGGCACAGCTTTCCTTGGATCTCTCAGCTTTGCTTGTTCCAGTGTTTGCAGATAGTCATGATAAATACCTGACACTTTTATCATTGTACACAACTCTTCCACATCTGTGAGCATTTGCTGGTCAGGTATCTATAATACAGCTCTAAAAACTCCCTGTTTGTCTCAGTCATAATTTGAAAATATTAAATAAAAATAAACCTAGAATACAATCTCTAATGAATTTACACCCTAGGTACAGCAAAATCAATTGTTTTACAGCATGTTGCATTTGCGCTTCTTTTTCAGTAGATATTAGAGTAGTTTATAGATTCACTATGGTGAGCACATTTTTGCTGATATCCTGATAAACACTGCTAACAGAGGACCTCAGCTACTTACAACCCTCAACATACTAAGGGTGAAGCAACACAGGATGATCCCACAGAAACTGAGTATATTTTAATAACAAATCTGTTCTAATTGTCTGGATTCCTCCTTCGTGCAAATTCAGTGAATTCAGGGACGTGTTCCTACATGACGACAAGTTTCTATTAGGATGTTGTAAAATTCCTCCAAATTCCTCCAGTATTTTTTGCTGGAGAATCTGAATAACCACAAAATGTTGTGATATTGTGATGAAAGATAAACACCTCTAAAACATACATAATTGTGAGTATTATCTCTTAAAAACCAAATTTTTGTGACAAGATAGATTCAGTAAATGTAGTAAATATTCATCCTTACCACAAGACTGCTGTCCAGAGAAAGTCTTTTCCCAAATTCCCTTTTCTGTAGCTGTCTTTTTTTCTCCATAGCTGAGGTTATTTGTTTTCCTTTTGATTGACTAGAAATGTCAGGCTGCTTTCAGCATCACTGAAAAAAAAAATAAATTAAATGCTTATTTCAATATCCTACTAAACTGTTACTGTCTTTCATCATTAACTTTGTAATAACCCAACAGCTAATAACTGTGTGTTTCTAGTAGGCTGTGTTCCAGGAACAAATTTTCTGTGCCAAAAAATCTAAACTCTCCAAACAGAAATATTACCAATATGTTTGGGTCACTTCTCAAAGGAAGAGAAAAAAAGAAAATCTACTACAACTGTCTTTAGCAATACCCCCATGTTTCCATAGTCTTTTGAACTGGGCTGGGAGCTGAATTTGCAGAGCCAATGAATTACCTGAGGCTGGGCAGGGGGAGGGAAACAGTTTGTTTCAGATTAATTGCACTCCCCAGCAAGCCCTGCTTGTTGGCACATCTGTGCTGCTACTGTGATGTACAAATTTTGGACCTAGTCCCAAAGAGCTCTACAAGCTTTCAACTCCCATTATTCTTAACAAGAGACAAATGCCCTCAGCACTTCCCTTAAGTTTTTAAGGTCAAAGATTCTGCTGTAATAATCACAGTCCCACTGCCTGTACAGAACAAGGAATTCAGCCCGTAAAGCTACCAGAGAGGGAATTAACATTTCCAGTTTTGTAGGGTTTGGTAATTCCTGGCCAGTAGTTTCTACTAAAGCCAAGCCACAGCTTATCAGTAATAACTACCAGTTCTCTTCCTAAATGTTCTTGTTGCTATGTGTATCTGAAAGTTTCAGCTACTATTTTAAGATATTTATTGTTTGTGATACAGGAATATGGGCAAAGTTAATGAATTTATTTGAAATTTACAGAAAGTAGTAGAATGATAACAAATCAGAATCTAGTCTAAATTAAGGCAGGCAGATATACTCATAGAGAACCATGCACAGAAGTTTTCCCTTCCATCTCATAGTGACTTATTTACTGTATCACAGTCCCATTGACTGAAAAACAAGACTTGGCACAAAGAACAAGGTCTGTGTGTTTCTGATCCTTTTTGCTTGTTGTGGACATCACCTTGGATCACCCACAGCCAGGTGATGCACAAATAACTCTGCTGTAGGGTAGCAGAGCTGGCATTCCCACAACCAGCCTTGCACATGCCCTGCAGACACGTTTGCATGCCTGTGGATAGACTTGACTTCTCACGCACCTGTGAACGATCCCATCTGTCACTGTGGAGATATCAAGCAGATAAAACCTTCCCAGTTCTTTCCTCAAGCTGACCCCAAATGCTCTGCCCACAAGGGCACAGAGGAGCCTGAACTTGGGCCAAGCACAGCTGCCTGCAAGGAGAGCAGGATGCCCCAGGCCCAGCTGCTGAAGCCAGCTGGGATCTAGAGGGTTCCCCGACGCACACACTCTGGGATCATCGGGTACAGTGTGGGCATCACACTGGGACTGCTCTTTTAAAGCACTTCCAGTGGGGAAGCCATGAGTGTTCCAGCTACCAAACCATGCAGTGGTGAGTCCAGCCTTCTACTGAACAGCCCCTGGTGGCTCCTATGCTTCTTTTGTACTTCTGGTTTATACTCGTGCAAGACCAGAATTCAGGCCATTTTCTCCCAAACAGATAAAAGTCAACCTGTCTATATATTCATCTAAGGAATACATGCAATGAGAACATGTACCTACAATGGTATGAAAAATCTGTTATTGCACTGTGCTCATTGCTGCCTTGTGGGGTTTTCTTCAGGTTTACCTGCAAGCCCTTTCTTGCTTCTTTTGTAGCTCCAACGCTAAAACTACACATGCTATTTAATTCAGCTCACAAGGAATCTCAGTGGTGTGATATCACATCATTCCTATTGTTTCCTAATTAGCAAGTGAAAGAAACACCACAATAGATTTAAACAAACACAGCAGCAATGTATTACACTGTTTGTGTGTTTATGCCAGAAATTAGTAAACGACCTTATGTAATCATTATATCATTCTCCTGGGCATGCATCATGCCTGGAGAACATGACTTCCACCAAGGGAGCCTTTGTTGAGCACAGAACCACTCAGGAATGAGCTAGTGAGAGCTCCAGCTGGAGCCAGGAATCCCCATGGAAGGTCAAGTACTTAATGTGAGTTAAGTGCCTGAAGTTTCTGTCTGCAGATATTTGGTGGAACCACCCCATATGCTAGTTTAGAAGTAAAGGCAGGAAGGATTATTATTAATTATTCCCATATTTTATATGTTGCCCATGGCACTTGAAGTGGATTTACTGTAGCCATACCCAGCACAGCACAAGGACCTACTCCTGTACTGGTGCAACAACTCCAGACCTGCTGGCTCCACTCCTTGCCTCACACACACCATGGGAGCTCCCACCTCTGCACATTACCTTTAACAGGCTGTCACACATCTCTCTGAAGAGTTAACCACCTAAGGCTAAACTCACCAAGCTTTGAATCACAGGTAATTATCAGACAAGATAATACAATACATCACCTGTACCAACATATGTTGATGCCTCAAAGTATCCATCTCAGGAGGCTTTTAAGGAAAAATTCTCATTGGAGTGAAGCACTTAAGAAAAACAGAACAAGTTTCCTTCTTGGAATGGTCATTTTTGTGCATCATACTGCTTGTCACAAAGGAAAAATGACCCTCCCCAGTAAATTTCTCTTCCTCTGAGACCAAACAACAGACTAAAAAAAACACAAAATGGAGCTAACACGTCCACTGGGAAGCTCAGCAGAGAACAGCTGTCCAGATGGAACAGTCTTGGAACACAAAAGTGCTGAGAACCAGTTTGCCCAATCACCAGAAATACTATTTTTGTGTTACCAAGAGAACAGACTGTAGAGATTTACCTGCCTTCCCTGACCAATTTGCTTGTCAATATGTTTACAGCAAAGACCCCAGTGATCAGCACTGATGATCCCATTTAACCCAGTGGAACTGTGAACTCTTGCAAAGTCACATCTGATTTATGGTGTCTTCACTCATACTGCACTCACACGTGTGTATTTCCAAATCTTTGAGGGCTCATCTTCTAGTTCTTTGTGCTGCAGGAGTTGTTTCTACTGTAGGATTCTTCCCTGAGGGGCTATAGAGTTCATCTATGTTGAGCATATGGGGGCAGGCACTCAGTTTAGAGCCCTCAGCCATGAAGGCTGTGTCCCCAAGAAGTGTATGGGGATCAGTGTAAGAGAGTGCAGGTCCCAGATGTTTGCCCAGTGTATTCTCAGGTTGGCGCTGAGCTCAGGGCAGAAGGTTTTGTATGGACACAGAAAAAACTCTCAGAGGAAGACCCAAGTGTGATCTTGCTTCAATAGGGCATTACCCTCACTGCTTAAAAGTCAGCAAGCTAGAGGCATCAGCTTGGTTATATATCCTAAAGTGTAGTATTTTTAGTACTCAGTACAAGAATGTTCATTATTTCAGGAGATGGCTTGAAAAGTATGCCCTGGAGAAATGGTGTGATTAACATAGAAAAGCACTCTCTAAAATCTATGAGAGAAATTTCTTGGATTATAATACCCTCTTCATTTCTAGTAGTAACAAAGGATGATTGATGTATATTGCTTTAGCTGATGAAAACGTACAACATCATATTCCTCGGATAGGCATCCAAGATATTTTCAGGCAATTTGAAACTGCAGTCACATTTCAATAGAGTTATGCCAACATATGCCAGCTGGGAACTAGCACACAGTATATCTGTTTGGTAACTGGAAATGGACTGTATTTATTTTTCTCTTATAAGCATGTATAAATTTAACAGTTATGACACATGACAAAATTGACAGCTCTGCAAACCAGCATCCCTTTGTTTAAATTCAGCGTACATACAATGCAGCCTCCTTAGACTTGGCTTTGCACAACTTAATGCTGCCAGAAGGCAAAACACCCGTAGGGCAGCAAGGTATTCCCTCTCAGCAGCCAGCTTGTCTTTCCCAGGTGTTAACAAGAGGAGAGGATTTGTGATTTGCGTAAATCCAACTGTTGGGTAACAGAATGAGGCCAGAGTTATACAGTGATCACCTTTAAATGCTTTTTCTACTCTGTTAGCCCTGCTTGCTTGACAGTCAGACTTTAAGACTGAGAGAAAACAACCAGAACTGGTATTATCCCTCAGCAAAGAGGGGAGGAGGGAAGTAATATCATTGGCAGGGGTCAGGAAGCAGCAATGAGAAAGTAAAGATTGTCATCAATGTAAATGTTAGTTAGAATGAACAGGTGACCTAAAGGTGAAAGATTTTATATCTCATTACTAATCTGTGGAGTGATTCAGTTTCCTAGGAACCTAATTGAATTGAGTCTGTCATTTTGCAGCTGGGTTTCTTTTGCCAGCTCTGGTGTTAACATCAATGTGCATACACTGGCTTTTGTTGTGGTCTTTGCAGGGAAAGCATAGTAAGTACATTTTATCAGGGCCTCCCAGAACTGGAAGAAAAAAAAGATTCCAGAATTAAAGAGCGGATGTTTGTTTAACAGATCAAGGTCCAGCTCTATAAAATCACTACATTTATCTTGCTAGGCATAGGCCAGTAAAAATATACTAGGTTTATACTAATGAATTTGATTATTTCCCTTGTTTTTTGGGGTGGTTGCGTTTTATCCTCCCCTAATGGCAGAGTATTCAAACCATTCTGCCTAGTCATTAAAACCAACCATGAACATGGTTTCATTTCCACACCCTTATCTCTCCCCATCAT
This sequence comes from Illadopsis cleaveri, assembly GCA_013399915.1. NCBI lineage: Eukaryota > Metazoa > Chordata > Aves > Passeriformes > Timaliidae > Illadopsis > Illadopsis cleaveri. The sequence continues at coordinate 1,329,060 of VXBB01012525.1, forward strand.
GGTATTTAGCTTGGTCATGACATTAAGTGACAAAGCAGAAAAATAATTCCTAAATTCTCCCTTGAGTTGGTGTTTCAAAATTCAACACTTGGGAAATAGAAAACTACAACAACATCAGCACTTTTGCAACCTGACACATAGCTAAATGCTTTTTGTTTTGTCCCAGTGTATTTCACAGCAGCACCATGGGCAGGCCCTGCCTAATGCCAAATACTCCCAGGTATTTGCTGAGGCTGGTCAGCAGTTCATTAGCACTAATGTACAAGTAATGCACTCACACCCACTGGATTAGGTTGCTATTTAGATTAGCAAGATGCATTTTTGCAGACAGGGAAGGAGAATGTGCCATGTGCCAGCATTAATGAGTTAATTAAATTAGAAAAATTCCGATGCAGGCTGCTAAACTGCTTAGATGGGTAGAATATTATGGGAATTACAAGACAACAAACATAGCACTGCTGTACCATTCTGCCTATAGACCTAGATATTAATTGGCTTTGGAAAGTTGTGTTAAAAAATAAGAAATATCTGGGCAGAGTAATAATCTTTTCTAGTTCTCTGTTTTTGTTCTTGTTTTCCTGTGGAATAATTAATTTTCATACACCACAATTTTTTTGCAATCTCTAAAGCTGTTGCAAAGTTTATTGGAACTGTACAGGCAGTGCCCAGAGTAACTGTGCCCTGCCAGCTATTTTGTGACCACTCCCTAATCCAGTGGTCCTACAGTTCTGACTGAAAACTTTCCAGCAGTCATAGTGTCATAGAATGGCTTGTGTTGAAATGGACCTTAAAGATCATTGAGTTCCAATCCCCACACCACATGTAGGAATGCCACCCAGCTAGACCAAGTTGCTTCAAGCCACAGACACCCCACCTCACCTGGCCTCAAACACCCCTCTGGATGGGGCATTTTATCCAATTTATCTGGACAACCTGTGCCTCACCACCCTCTGAGTAAAGAATTTCTAACACCCAACCCAAATTTCTCTTCTTTTAGTTTAAAATCATTCCCCCTTGTCCTACAACCATCTGCCCATCATATACCAGGCCATGATAAAATAGCACCCCCCAAAGAAGTGTGGTAAGGGCCAGAGCTAGACAACAAACCTTCTCATCTTTCACCCTGCCTTGGCAGGGTGTTGGACTAGATGATCTCCACAGGTCCCTTCCAATCCTATCTATTCCATGATTCTTTGATTTTTTTGTGATTTTAATGAAGTACAATGACATTGACATATGGCAGTCTACAAAGGGTTAAGTCATTTGAGAACCAAATGCTGTGGATCTCTCCTGCCCTCACCCCGTCCCTCAGAAGGGAATCAGTAGAGCACACAGGATGGTGTCACACAATTTCTGACTGGTGATCACTTACCAGCACAGAAGAGACTCTTAGTAGAAGGTTCTAGAAACACAAAATTTGGAAAAAAGCACCCCAGCTCTAAATTCCACCCTGTTTCAGGCACAGCTTTCAAAACATATTTATGCTTTCTTCATGCAAGGTAATCTTCCCTTTATTCAGCAAACTAAACAACCAGTAAAGCTTTCTATAGCACCGCTCCTAGGATTTAAACAAGTTAAGATTAAGGGCTTAAATCCAGCAAACCTATCAGCGTGCTCAAAATAATACCAGGAATTTCAATACATCAGAAAATAAAGAATATGGCATTAAAGATGTTATTACTACGACAGCTGTCAAGATGAATTGCATGAGAAGCATTTAAAAGATTTATATCTCAGTATCTCACCAGGTTAATTAAATGGATGCATGCATTCATTTAAGAGGATAAGGTGGGTTGCAGTGACATAAAATGAGAGGGCACAAGATTATATTCTTTTAGCATTAACAAGAATGGGTTGAACCAATATCATTTCCGTATTCTGTAATAAGCATGATTCATCCATTGCCATTTTCAGCTTTCATTTTCTTTCTGGCAGAAAAAAAAAAAAGACTATGAACATTTATAGACTAACATAATCAAAGCTTTAACCTTTTCAGTGTTTTCTATTTGGATTGGCTGTCCATTTTTATCATAGGATTTCAGGGCCATGCCTCAGGGAGGAGAGGAATCGCCAGTAAATTACACCAAAGAATGTTGAAAGGTCAAAGGATTACCCTCCCCTGTTTGCTTTTATGGGACATATGAAGCATTCATATCATGCAATAAAATTATCAAGACAAAAATGATGAAAGATAAGCAGACAGAATGCATGAATCTGTAGTCAGGACAGCATGGGAAGAAAAAGGATATATTCTAGTGTTATCATCAATAAAAAACAGATTATGAGAATGGTGTTTCTGTGTCCTTAGCTTCTGCACTGAAATCAAATCCTTCAGAACACTGTAAGACCTGTAACCAAGAAAGATATCCAAGCATGACTGAGGCTATTCAGGCTGAAGGAAACATTAGATCCGAACCTCCCATTTCTTGGCTCAGTTTCTAACCACCTATTATTATGCATTACTTATTACTAAATACTAATATAAATTATGTGAAATAGGTTATTATGTGGTAAACATGGACTCCCTTAGTCACTGAGCCTCTTTCAGCAACGCAAGGCTGTGTTAACCTGCAAAAGGCATGTTCTGAACACAGCAGCAGCTGCCTCTGGGGGTTTCAACACACATTTTTCTCCCCTGGGAACCACAGCTGAGCTTTGTCAGAAACAGTCAGTTCCAGCCACCTGCAGAAGCTGAACTCCAGGGCCTGAGGAAATTTCAGTTACTGTTCACAGACCTACAGGGTTATGTGACAATTTTGAGGTTCAAAAGCAAATGCCCCATTTATATCCCAATAAAGACTTCTCTGGCATCAACTAGATGCAACCTCTAATCTAGTACATCATTAATAGGGCGAGTTCTTTCTCACAGTAAAGTGGCTGGCTGGCAACAGAGACCCAACAAAAATCTCAAACATTGAATTACAAATCTTCTTCAGAGGCAGTGACATCCAGTTCATCTAGTATGTCCCAATATTCAGAAAAATAAATGCAATTAAATTCAGCATCTGAATCAGTGTGATAAATAACTAACTGAAGAATTTAAAACACATAGTCAAGTTATCTATGTTTTGCTCAGTTTGATTTTTTCATTTTTCTTTCAGCAGTATAAATCAAGGCACTACTCTAGAAAGTCCAAGAATTTCAGACCAACATGTAATATCTGTATCAGGGTCTTTGTTGCCAGCAATGGTGGAGTGCCAATTCAGCTTTTGAAACTAGAACTAGGAGCTTTTGAAATGTGCCTAAAGACCCCTCCCTCTCTCAGGCAGATGTATTTCAGTCAGCATCTCTTTTGCCTGCCCATCTGTTGTAATCATAGTCCAGAGGGACCACTAAAAATCATCAGTTCATTGTGTGCACTCCACCCCTTCCACCTGCACTGCTAAAAGAGATGATGTCTGCAGTGGTCACAGGACCCCAAATAAATGCAGCTCCTTTTGGTCCTCCTTCTGGCCAGCAGAGATTAAAGGAATGAAAGATCATTTATTTACTGTGGTATTCCAGCTCAGTGGATATAGGGAATTATTAAACCATCTTAACACAGTGTTCAGACATCTGGTTTTACTCCTCAGAGCACTGGGTAACACTTCAAAATGTCCACATGTCTCAAAGGAAAATTCCCAATAGAAAGTAAGTAGTGTAAAAATGTTTCCTTAGTTACTAGTAACATGTTCAGCATCCAGCTCTTGTGCATCCTTAGATAACCAAAGTCATTTGCATCAGAGGGAAATGTCAGTGTCTAGGCTGCTGAATTTGTTCCTAATGAATCTGGGGCTTTGTGGGTTGTAACACAGTGTCTCACATTTCACCTTGCTGTACAGACACTCCCAGTGGGCCAGGGGCTGCCCTTACATTACAGGCAATAACCTCATGATGAAGGTATTAGCTCAATAATAGCCCAGAAAAGAGGCTGAATCAAGCTTATAATCCCATTTTGTCCTGTGAAAAATACAGGAGGATAAGGTGCAGTGAAATATATGTCATCCTTCCACGACCTGGCAAGGGGGCAGCTGAGAAAGGGCTCCACTCCTCCGTTTACATAATGTGAAAATTGCTCCTCCAACCCCACCGTGACTAAATTCCATCCTGGGGAAGAACAAGAGGGGAAAGACAGCCCTGATCTCTTCCAGCCAAACCAGAACTGAGCCCCTTGTTTGAAGAAATAGACTAACAGGGAGCAAAGCAAGAACACACAGCCTCAGTCAGCTGAGCGGCTCCAGGTGCTGACCACACAGAACACTCTGCATATTTCTATCAGAAAAAAAATCACATATTACTTATTTTTCTGTGCAAATGCTGTCAGAGCTCTGTAAGTCTGTGCAGTTAGGACAGCTACCAATCCTTGGACTCTGCAGACACCTCTGTTCACTGCAACAGACGTGACACACAAGAGACATGGTGCCAGAGCAGAATTTGGAGGTGTCAGAACTGATCTAGCTCCTATAAGGATGGGCACTGAAATCCTTCAGCTGGTTCCCCACCTTTTCAGCCTTAACAGAAGTTACTCTCAATTCAGCTGACCTAAATTCATCTAAGGATGACTTAAAAGAATTCAGCTCCAACTCTTACACACCCTTCAGCAGTGTCTGTACTTCATGGTCACAGCAGAAAGGTGACAGGGTACAACTCAGGTCTACCAACTTTAGTTTTTTTGTGGGATGCATTCCCTATACTTTGATGAGAATACATAAAGAAAAACTCCAGGGAGATATCCCAGCCAATATAAGTTCACTTTATTCTTACACAGCAGAGCGTGTAGGACTGTGGGATATCAAGATCATAAAATTAAAAGGAATTGATATACATTGATTAAACTCCACCTTCAGCTTATGGCCAAGAAAACTATCATAGAAACATTAAAAATGAATGATGTTCTGTCTTCATGCATATTTTCTTAATGGTGACAGAACACTGCACAATGTTGGCATACCGAACAGCTCACCACCTCTTATCCCTGCTATTCTAGAACCATCCCATCTCTATTGCTGAAGTCAGCCTGGGCCAAAAAGGATGGAGACAAACTTGATGGAATTCATACAATTGCAGCAAAGATGATTAAAGTATTGACTTGGTGGGGAATGATTAACCAATCAATTATAGCAGCTTTAAACAATGACAAAGAGGAGACTAAAATGTCAAGGAATGACCATCCACACAAGTTTGAGGGACATATCCTAACACTAGAGACAGCGAGAAATTGATTAGGTTTATTGACAGTAGGATGAAAAGAAATAAAGAGGGGGAAATGATGCTGAGTGTCTGAAGAAATTACCTAAAGTCAAATCCAATGCAAAGAATCAAAGGAACACTTGTCATATGAAAAAATTGGGCAGGATCAAGTACAAAAAACACATTGAAAGTGAGAATGGTACCAGAAGTGAGATGTCCAACAACCCTGATGAGGAAGAAGAGAGAGTGCTCTGCCTTTCTTCTCAGCATCTCTCTACTTTGCTGTAGTTCATCCACATTAGAGACAATTAAAGGCTTTTGCTTTTGAAAACATGTTATTCCATCCTTCCTCCCCACGTCATCAGCTGCTGGCAGTGCTTATTCCAGTTCCTCAGTGTGAAGACTGCTTGTCACACACTGATTTCTAATTTCTCCATCTGCCAGAAATGTAATAAAAATGTAAATTAAAAAAAAAGAATTTCCTACTTAAAAGGTTCATAGCTCTTCTATGTTTTACATCATCTTTCAGTCTTTAGCTTGCCTTTGCTCAGTTCCACCAGGTGAAATGTCAGTGAACCTATAGACTGCCATCACAGATAACAATCCAACACTTTGAGATTATGGATAGAGTACTATTCAGAAAATATTAGAAAGAATGGAGCTACACTATTAGAATTCTTTAATCTTTGTCTTGAGCATCTGTCCATTCTGAATGCAAAGTAAAAAGAGTTCAACTGTAAAAGAAAACAAAACAAAAAAACACCAACCAAACCAAAAATACTGGCAATTCATAAGTCAGTTATCCACTAAAATCTGAAAGATATCTCTGCTTGTAGAAACAACAGCTGGGTTGACACAGAATTTTTCATCCATTATTTTCTATAGAATTCATGTAACAACTCAAAGTGGATAATTTTTACCTAGACTATTTCTTGGAAGCAATGCTATGGAGATTTAAATAAAGCCTTTAAGTGTATAGTTTATGCACCTCTACAGACTTGCAATAACCAAAGTTATTCAATATTACTATTTAGCTTAAAAATTCAGCTGAGAAATGAAAAGTACTATTAGTATGGAAGGGAAAAGTGTTAATACACTTGCATGTTCTAAATGATACACTGTGAATTTGAAAGTGCATTTCAAGACTAAATATATATTTTAAAAGTTTGGGATTTTTCTACATAAGGTTTATTAATTCAGGGTGGATTAGGAAAAACAGTTTTGAGCATAAGCAAGGAAGAAAAAAATCAACTTGGTTCATTTCAGGTAAACCCTAAATGTTTGCCCATATTTTGAGTCAGAGATTTAGGCTGATTCACTGACTTGTCCTGTTCTCAGTTTCTCCACTGCCCTGTGAAGGTAGTAATATATAAGTGTCATTCACTGACTAAATCCTCTTTGTCAAAGACTTTAATAATGGAACTTTCTATTAGTGCTGCTTCTCTGTGTCATTACTCTTCTCTATCTACCAGATGTGCACATCACTATAAACTCAAGCAGGGGAATAATCCTCTCTCCAAAACTCTGTGCTGTGCAGTGGAAGACACTCAGTTTTCATTCACTTCTTTGCTGTTCTGTCAAAATTAATTTGATGGGAGAAATTCAGCTAGAACTGAATTAAAGCCAACAAAAAGATTCTGCCACCAAAAGCAGCTATGTAGGTGAGACAGATATCCTCTACTCCCTCCACAGATTTAAAACCATCTTCCCTGCAGGGGAGACTAGGAAGAATTAAAGCAGCATTAAAAAAAATAATAATTAGAGCAAGCCCCTTTTTTCCTTTAATAGTGGGAGAATTAAGCAGGCTGCTGCAGCCTTTAGTGCTGTTCACCTTTGATTTTCCTTGTTGGCTCACAGTAATGTTACCTACAGCCACTGCAGTGAAGAAAAACTCTGAATGGGACTCCAGGAAATGGAAAACAAAAGAAAAGAAGAAGCCAGGTGAGGCCTTCATGGGACTTCTTGCCTAAGGGTGTGCCCTTAACACATAAGAAAGTTACACATCCTTTCGTCCTTCTTGGATGAGGGTCCTGTGAGTTAAATCTCCAGGTCTGCTTTGCCTCACACCTGGCTGAACCACCACATCCAAGCTGAGTATGGCAGGAGCTAAAAGGATCCATCTCAATTGTGCTGGCTAAGTCAGAGACCTCAGGAGGGGTCTCAGTTACACTGCCCAGAGTTAGAAACTCTTGAAATCTGCATCCAAGCTCAGAATTCTCAGTGACACATAGGATCCAAACCTGGAATTCAGGTAGAGAGGAATAAGCAAAACAGGTAAAGCATAACTTGTCTTCACACAAACAACAGCCAGTGGATAAAAGTGAGATTTCAGTGCTTTACTGGGGAGACAGGACCCACAGTAAGGTTTGCTCTCTGCCAGGAGCCAGGAAAACCCTGCCTAGGGTATGTGGTGCACTGCATGTGGCTGTGTACCTTACAAACCATTCTGTTCCCAGCATTGCACCCAAAACTATCATCTAGGTGATAAATTCTTGGCAATGTCTTATTAAAGTTTTTTTCTTGTGACAGGAGGATTTTCTGGTAATCAAAAAGAAAAGCAATTCAATTGATTAAAGATAAATTGGTAAATATAAATGACAGAACTGGTTTGCCATGACATTGGGATGCATTCCCAATCAATAACACCAGGACAGAATTGCAGCTTAAGGGAACGAATTTACTAGTTTTAGGAAAGCACATCATCAAATCCTAGACAAGTCCACAGATTCTCAAGCAGAGAGACAAGGAGAATGGCCAACCTGAGGCCTTGTAGATTGTGCTACCCTTGTCAGTCACTTGGTGCTCTTTTTCATTTACTGGTGCAACCTCAAAATACAGATGAAGATCTTGATCTCAAAAGTTAGAGCTAACAGCCAGTGACATAAGAGAGAGCTGTTTATTAAAATGTTACACCAGGTTTCACTTTAATGCTTTCCTTCATAACAGCACATGCTAAAAATCCTTAATGACTTAGCTGAACTCTTAGTATTTTCTAAGTGCTTCTCATATGTAACTGCAAAGAGAACCTGGGCCTTTTACCTCCGGCTTAATATGATGATTAGACAGGTCTGATTATTGATAATTAGATTTTAGCATTTCACCTTCAGATTAGTGTTTTGAACTCAGATGAGGTTGATATTGAATAAAAGTAATTTCCATCAGCTGGCTGCTCATTGACCTCTAAGAAATATTACAAGTTGGTAGTGGACAGGTGTCTATATGATTAAAATACACTTTGCAAGCACAGTTGGCACCCTGGAATTTTCTTATTATGAATTTATAATCTGCTCCCCCAGCTCATAAACTCAAAGTATTCAGGGGCACTGAGATGTCATTTAAAAACACGGAGGATACAGTGTTCTTCGCTAATCTCCCAAAGTTTCTAGAGCAGTTTTGAGCCTCTGGACAAATGACTTTGTGCACTGCAAAGATTATCAACCCACTATTAAAACTCATGAATTATACTTTAGGTAACAACTTTAAAAACCAAATAAAAGCCTAAAGTGCCTTAGGTTCTTTATCAAAATCTCACCACAAGCACCATGTATGGTGTTCACTGTAAAGAGAAAAACACACACAACACCAACAAAGTAGAATCACACAGGGTGTCCCACATATGGATGAACCAACATTAATTGAATCAATATTCCCAGACACCCACAGAGAAGTCAAGTAATATTGGTAGTAAAAAATGCTAAAATGTTTTTGGCAGCAGAAGGTGAGCCCAACCTCAAAATGGGATGATTCTCTGGCTAGGAATCAAGGAAACAGCTTTTTGTTTGACAAGGATTTGGGGAATGGGCTAGGGAAACACCACAATATTTTATGTCTTTTGAATAACCAATCCCATAATTCAAGCCTCAAGCCTTTAACCTGTTTCTCTTTAACTCATTCAGAGATTTTGTCCGAAAATATTTTCCATTAATTTTCTTTCTTGTTGCACCAATTTGGAGCAAAGCAAGGCAGAGACCTTCAGGCTTAGGCCTTGTGGCAGATGCAGCTTCATAGAACTGAGAGACTTCCAAGACTGTCATGGAAGTTTTTGTGGACTTATCATTTACACACATCTGTGTCAATGAAAGAAAGTAGGAAAACCTTGTACAGAATCCAAACAGCAGAGAAGGAAGGACACTTTGGTAGATCAATCCCCAGCAGTTTAAATACATATGCAAGATGTTTCGCCTCTCTGAAAAGGAACATTGTTTGGCCTGGCCCTGTTTAAGATGCTGTAAGATTTATAAGGACATAAAACAACAGTTGCTAAGCTTGGCACTGTTGTGCTGTAGGGGAAAGACTATGGATCCATCCAAGAACAGAGCCCTCACCTCAACGTGGGAACAAAACACAGACAAAATTAATTAGCTCAAGAATGGAGTAATCTTAATTTTGTTGAAAAAGTGAGAGATGAACTACAAAAACAAAAAAAGCCTCACAGTTTTCTAATGGTCCTACTAGGAAAGTTCTACTAGAAATTTCCATCTAAGAATTTTCTTCTTAAACTGATTTTCTCAGCCACTAATTTCCTCTGCAAGTGGCAACTGAAATATAGGGACAAAACCACTGCTAAGCAACTCTCAGCATTTGCGTCTCCAGTTTAAGTCCATTAAAACTAGTCTGCATTTTACATATATTTTTGGTGGAGTGGTTAAAAGGAAGAGGAAGAACAGGAATGTGTGCAATCAAAGCAAGTATTCATGCATCTGTTTTTAACATATTTCTGTCACATTGTCCAGCAGACTAGCAACAACCTGCTCAAACAGAGTCACAAACACAAAAAGTTAAAAACTGAAGACAGCACAGTTAACAAATCGCAGATGCATAAGACTCATCCAGAAAGACCTCACAAATCAGCAATGAGAAGAAGACAGAGCAAATCATGCAGAAACTATTTAATCAATGAGTAAAGACAATTATAACATCTGTTAATCTTTTGTGTAGGTTATAATTAGATGCTGCGGAGGAGTAGCCTTTAAGGGGGAGGCAGGGAATCCTTTAACATCTGCTAGAAGGGCAAACACTGTGCAATAAATGACTTTAAATGCAATCAGCAAAATGAGAGCTGAGCAGAGTTCACAAAAGGCCTGTATAAAAGATTGAGGATAACAAAATATTTTGCCAAAGGTCAACTCCTGCAGCACTAGAGCCTGAATAATGAGTTCTAGTTTATAGGCCACATCAAAAACAAACGTGATTGTACCTCTGAAAAACAATTCTTTTCTCATTTGTGTCATTATGGCAAAAGCACATGCTGCTGCTGTATATCACGTCAGCTTAATGACTTATTAGGGCTCTATCTATCAACCTTGAACAATTTAGAATAAACAGGTAGGTGTGATGTATTTTAAAGGCCAGAATTCAGTCTGATTAGACTGATACAAAACTGAGTCACACTGTAAAAGTGATGTGATTCTGATTTTAAATAATTAATCATCCAATAGCTTCTAAAAGATCTAATTATTTACTCATTTTGCCGTTGAAAACAACCATATGCTTTAAGCTGTTCCTTACTGACAATGCGAGTCCAAGAGGGAGGTGTTTTATCCAGTTTAACACGGCCCTCTACTGGCAAAATAACCCCCCAAAATCTTACCACTACGTACCATGTCAGATCATTTCAGAGCAGCAGAAAAGATCCTATGTTTTACAACAGTTACACCAAATCTTAGAAGATAGAATCGATCAGAGTTTTAGGACTTTGCATAAATTAAGTCATCACTTATCTCTCCAGAATTCCCTTGGGGAGAGCATTACTTCCTTTCACCCACCAGATGCAGCTCTGGCCATCAACAGAGCACTGAAGAAACAAGCCAAATGCTCATATCTAGAGGAGTGAGTAATTTTAGAAACAAATGCAATCCTTCCACTTGTGTCAAGTTGTGCTGTGCTCCTCAAGGATTGCCACTGATTTCCCCACAGGACTAATGCACACATGTGATTTCAGTTTGCACAATTAGGTAATATTTTGTATAGGAGAAACAAGCATAATAGAGCCCAGCTGCCAAAAGGATACTGTTTAAATACAAATGCTAACTACCAGCAAAAGCAACTTCACTGCAAAAGAATTCCTGCTTCCTTCTTTTCTCCACCATTGCTGAAAATCCACAGTGGTGATTCAATACAGCTCCAATCAAAGTGAAGCAGACAATGAAATTTGCCTCTGTTGTTGCATGTGGTAATTAACTCTTCCTATTTGTATTATGTCTGAGCAACAAAGAAACAAAAGGATGTGGTAAAGTATTGAATTTAACAATTTAGATAACGATGAATTATAATAATCAATTAGCATTGTCAAAGAAAATAATTTGTGACATGCATTTGATTCTGTCCAGACCTATTGTGTGCACACACTATCCAAGGCTGGTTTGGCTCTGGAAAACAAACAGGGTTAGCCTGTGGAAAGCTTATCAAATGTGCAGTTTAACAGTGACATTTGTTCTTGCTGTGTGTCAATACTAATAGACCATATTTCAGCAACATAATTTTTATCCACTGCTTTATAATCCAACCTGCTTTTCAGGGTCTGCATCATTCATAGCCCATAGACAATGTCACAGCCCGTTTCCAGAAGCCATTGCCACTCTACAAATCCCATTTATCTGATCCACCTGAATGCCAAGCAATGGGCACACAGGAGATTTCCCAGTGTTTTTCACATAATAGCTATCTAACTTTTCATCCTGAAAACGTCATGACTAATTCATGTAACCATCAGGGAAAACCTAATGTAATTCAGGTTCCTGCATGCTGCACAAGAGGTATCAGCAGACAGTTCAGAACAGAGCATTACAAGTGTTAATGGCTCATGTTCTATTTACATTGTACATTTATCCTGTTTTAGTAATAAAACAGCATAATACACGCTTTAACTTCTGAAGGTATTCTGGCAGCTTTGGCACGAGTTTTTCTTCAGCATAACTGCAGTCCTGCCAGGAGGTGAACACGTGCAGAGCCACACATGAGCTGCAGAGCGTCCTGCTGCATTTGGCCCTGGCTGCACCGTGCTGAGCTCCTCAGCCAGCTGAGCTTCCCTTTGACACCTTTGTTCCGTGTCTTTTATCCCAACCCCGGTCCCACTTGTCAGATGATTGCAGGCTGGAGTCTGCTCTTATTCCGTTTCTTTTCAGATGGTGAGAAAGCCCAAAGAATTGACATTCTCTTGGCAATTGTCCCTTTTAATGCCATCCCAGAATATTATCAGATTATACTTTGTATCCTTGGGCAGATTTCTCCAGGAAAATCCAACCAGGGGATCGCTTGGCTGAAAAAGGAGCTCAATCTATATCCTAATTTGCTACTTTGGTACATAAGGAAGAAAATGTGAATGTGAGGAGGAAAATGTAAAAGAGGAAAGTGAAGATTGGATGCCCATGGGCTCATCAGGTTTTGAGAGTCTGCTTCTGCTTTTAAGGGAATTAGCTGAAGATTAGCTCATGTGTAAAGTGGAGCTGTGCCCTACTGCTTTACATTTACTGGGGCAGGATTTCTACTTCCATAAAGCTAAGCTCCCTAAACACTTATACACAATTCATGTACAAAAACAATACCATAGGAACCCATGAAGTTTTCTTGAAAAGCAGTAAAATTCACATTTTTCAGATTAGAATTTGCATTTTAAATAAAAGTGAGAAAGGTAAGTGGAACCCAAATAGGGTTTTTTATTCTCACTTTGCTCTAATTATTTTGAAAATTTCAAAGGCATTTATTTGCCAACAATATTTGAAACTTTGCAAGTGTAAATTATCAGTTCACAACAGATCATATTGACTGGCCACAAGGTGACAGAGGAAAGGAAAGACTGGCTTTTAGGAATCAATGATAGGGATCAAACCCATTCCTTTTCCCCAAAGAAAATCCTTTATCACAACTCTCTGCTCTTCACTCCTGCATTTGGTGGAAGTTTCTGAGCTACAAAAACATCTTTTAAAGACCATATAAACTTTTAAAATATTATTTCTGAAAAATGATGATGAACACCTGAGGAATAAAAATATGCTCTTATTTACAAGCCCATTTGAAATACCAAAGGCCTTTGCCATTCCCATGGTATTAATGCAGAGCTAAATTTAGGTTGGTTCCCCCCACCCTCCAGGAGAATATGCTCCCATTGCAAAGACAGAACAACAGCTCCTGAATTGCACAGTATCTTGACATGCCAAGCCACATTACAGCATCAAAAAAGAAGAGCTGGACAGTTTTGATCTGCTGTAGAAACAGGGTCACTCGAGAGGGGCATCTGCAGTTATAGCCCTTCTGACCTTAATAAGCAGCCCCAAAAAATCTGTTGCTGGCTGGGATTGAGAGATCTTGCAAACAAAGTCAGTAGCAAGTAAAGCAAACCAAAATAAATAGTGCTAATTCATGAGGAATCCTCCAATTCCTATCTGATGGATTTGTGCTGACTTACTCTCATACACTTGCCAATCATAATTTTCTGATTTCAATCCTCAGAAATGTGCTTTGTCTTCACAAGGACAGATCATTAAACAGAGGTAAACAGTAATAAAAAGTTCCTCATACTCAGTACTGTGATTAGGTTACATCCTAGAAAAAGCCACTACAACTGAAATTACAGTAATTTAGAATGGGCTTCTGGTGAAAGATTGAAATGAGAAGCAAGAGACCTGGGGTTTGTTACCAGCTTTTGAAGTGGGTAAACTAAATTTTAACAAACCACATCTATGGACCAGTTTACTCCTCTGTCAAACACGGATAATTCCATGCCAATCACAGCTAGCTGTCCTGAAAATTAGTTAATCTCTGGTCAGAAACACAGTTGTGTCCCACAAACAGCAGGCAGCACAGAAAGTTTTGTCACAGCAGCTACCAGAACAGTAGGTTTTCTGCTCTGATATTTCAGGATGTGATGTGACTCCTAACATAAACACCCAAAACAAAAATTACAGTTTCTCATATAATTGAGAATTCATTCTGTCCAAAAGGCATCAGATTTCAAAGCACTGTATGATTCTCTCTTTTAAGCTTATACACCTCCAGAACTTGAACAAGAGCTAAAAGTGAAAAATAATCAAGTTTCACTTGAAAGAAATGCCTACATAAGAAACAAAATAATTTTTAAATAAAACTGTACTAAAAACTACAAGGAATTTATATTAAAAATTTAAAATAATATTGACTATTCAAATAAACATAATTAAATTACAAGAAAACAATCTTCAGACAGCCCAGGTTTTGTTCAGTTAATGACACCACTCAGGAGACTTTAAGAATCTTAAAGTTTCATCACTTAAACGAAGAGAGAGCCACTTCAGTGTAATCTCATACAAACAAAAGCCAGAATGAAGTTTTCATTTGTCCTGAACCACAGTCAGGCGCATGGCTGTAATTACTCCTAACAACTACATACTTGCCGCTCTTTTAATTAAAACAAAACTACAAATAGCAATGCTGACACACTCCTAGAGAAAATAAGCTTTACAGAGATGATAAAAAAACACCAAACCAGCAAAAGCCTTACTTGCAGCAGTTCAGTCAAAACATGCCAGCCCTGGAGAACTCAGAACCGTAAGAAGTCTTTGCAGTCCAGAAATTCTCTTGAGTTTATCCAGTGTTTATTTACCAAGCTTTAAAAGTCTGTGGTTAGAAGAACAGAGTTAGCTTTCTACACCCTCCACAGCACCAAAGTCCTTCAGTAACAGCAGACATGAAGTTTGCTGATAGTTGGGTTCGCTGCTGCTGTGTAGTTGCTCAGTACTTGTAAATACAAGCTCTGTGGACAAAGTCCCAAATGACATCACAGGCAGCTGCTTATTGTTGAGTCTTTATTAACCGACTGTCAAAAAAGAAAAGCGAGGAGGAAAGAAAAGCCCAAACTATCTTCCCTGCAGCACAATTTGCATTTTAGTCGGAGTTGCAGGACTACACATATAAATACTTCTGTTTACCCAACTGATGTTTTCCTAGAATGAATAAACAGTGTTTGCAGGGAAAGCAGAAAAGTAAGGAAAACTTAAACAGCTTCACCACGTGAAGAGCACAGGGAGAGAAAAAAAAAACAAACCAAAAACACCAGCACTACCTTTTTCACAATTTATCACTGACTTCTCCTAATTCTATTATTTAACAATAGGGGTGCAAACCTGCCTGGATTTTAAAGTACAGAGCAGAGGACTTTAGTAGGTTGAAATTAAAGTTTCAACTTTACAGAAGTTGAGAATTACAAGTTACAGAATTACAAACTATAATCTTTGCAAGATTTAAGATTGTTCAACTTCAGCAACAATGCATTTTCTTACTTTCCAAAGATAAAAATACAAGAAAGCAAGAAACAACATCAAACAGAGTTATCCCAAAGGTGCTAAGGGCATAAATACTGACCTTTCCTTCTCAGGGGGGAGGTCCAAGACTGAGTAGAACCGTGGAGCTGAAACACTCACTCAGGTCCCACCGAGGTACAGGGTACTCACTGGAGAGCTAGTTCCAGCTCCTAATCTGAATCTCTGTCACAGAGTTCCTGCTGAAAGAGAGGGGCTGGGACTCTGTGCCTCAATTTCTCAGAAGTCAGTCCTTTCAAGTCAGAACTTCAAACGCTGAAAGAGCACCACCAAGGCTTGTGACAGACTGAGCTCTCTTATCTGTGCGCGTTTCCACACGAAGAGGTTCAATATTGGAAACACCTGGCCACTCACATCTAAACACCCTAAACTGCTCCACAAACAACAAAACAAGCGAAACCTGAGCTCAGGGATGAGCGGAAGCCAAGTTCCTCCTGCTTTTTTAATTGCTATACATAAAAGCCTCAACCCAAATTCTGCCTGTATTTACAGAGAGAAAACCAATCTTGGGTCAGATCCTCAGTTGCTGTAAATCAGGCTAGATGCAATTACACACCTGAACAAGAGCAGTCAGCTGCAAGCTGAAATCCTGCTTTTAGCCTGAAAGAGTGCCATTAAAAACATTTGTGTGACCTTAATAACAGAGTGCCTGATTTTCTTGGTGCTTGCCCTGAGTGGCAGCAGTACCCTGCTGACACGGTGGTGCTGAGTTCATTGCAACTGCTCATGTAGGCAATTGCTGCCTCTGCTATTTGCTACCTCCAAAATATAAGTTTGTACTTTTGATGGAGATCTTTTGTAAATCCCCTACATTTATTCCTGTGGGTAATCCCCCTGTAGCACACAAGAAACACCACACCGTGTAACTCTGGGTGTAATTTACCTCCCTAGCTCAAACACACAGGGCTGTGTTCCTCTTCTGTTGCACTCAGCAAGGTTTTATATCTTGCTCATTAAGAGCTTGCCAGTCTGATCCAGGAAGTCTTCAAAATACTTTGAGGATGAAGTGGGCTATGGGAGTAATAAGTACTAACACTTAATATTGAATCAGATCAATTTCAAACCATACAGCTTTAGTTCCAGCTTCACAAGTGCCATTTAAGCAAACATGAACAAGGCCCTGTGCTTGGATATACAGCTCCATAAGGCTTCAGCTTTTGCCATGAGAAATAGGCCCATAAGATCAGCACAAGAGTTAAATTTTGCTTAAATCTGTCACAGATTTAAGAATCTTTCTAAGACAAAAGATTAAATTCATTTTTTCACCTGCTGTTAGAAGTAGTTATAAAATTTCAAAACACAGGTTACATTGAAACTCTCTTGATGAGAAATCTGGCTTTGTCTGAGACACTAATGCAGACAAACGTGCAGAAGAAAGGGAGAGTATAGAGTCATAAAAGAAGGAAACCACTAGTCCAATTGAAAAAGCCAAGTGCTTAAAGAAATAAAAAAGGACAAGCCTTAAGGAAAATTGCAGACTGTTCCCAGGAAGAATTTATATTATTTAGCAAAATTTAGCACTTACTAAATTTCCTAGGGTATGTTAATACATTTCCAGGCTAAGCACACTTGGGTGAGCAGGACCAGGACAGCACACACACGACTCACATCTCTCTGGTCAGGCAGCATTGCAGAGGCACTGACTTGAGTTGCCTGAAAACAATTTTTCTGAGTTTTTCAGAAGTGGTGGTCATTGTAAAAATAAATGCACAACAAAACAAGTGCAGAGATTTGTGGGTTTAACCAGCGAGTTATTCTTCCCAAGAGGAGAATTGCCATGAGGGTGGACAAACAGATTTTACATTCTTCAAATTACAGCACTTATTAAGGGAGTGGCCATTAGCTCACCCTGTCAGTGCACTTATCCATCTAATTTCTATTCTAAGTCATAAGATATAGCTGCTGGCTGTGCAGATACAACTTATTTTTGGCAGGAATGCCACTGCTTTTGCTAGAACAAAATTAACACCAGAATTCAGTCCTTGACTAGCTGCAGGTTGAGTGAAAAGATAAAGAAGTCAAAGTCATGAGCTGCAGTCATTGTTCCTGGCCTGATGTGCAGTAGGCTGAACTGATTCTTGTATCTGAGGAAATAATTCAGCTTTGTACTGCCTCATTTTTATGAGCAGACAGGCAAGATGAGACATCACAAACTGATCTAAGTATGCAGGGATATTAGGAAAGCTTGTCAATTAACCTCTTGCAGTATGGCCAGGATCTCTTGAAAACCCCATGTCTCATACTAACACAAAATCCATACTATTTCTGGTTCACTGACCACATTTGACTCTACTTTGTTATTAACTTAGAAAGTTCCCTCTCACTGAAGAACCCCAAACAAGGACATCTTCTTGGAAAATGCAATAGTTGGCTGGGATTGAGTCACCTAAACTGCACCTTTACTGAAGCATGCAGGAATCCCTGAGCTTGTGATGTGCTTGCTCACTTCTTACCAGCTCAGGAGCAGAAAATAGCTTGGACCCAGATGTCCCAAGGTTCAGTCCCTCATCATAGACCCCTAAAGCTGCAGCAGAGGTGATCAGCCCCACAGCCTGAAGAGTTAAAAGGCAGGTGGGAAGAGCAAAGAGCATTTTCCCCGAGGGATGTCCCACTGTGCTGAGAGTCCTGTGTGCTTCAGTGCAGCTTCAGACAACCAGCCCATGTAAAAACCTTGTTTTACTCTCTAACTTCTGCTGGGGCAAGGACAGACAAGCTGACAGGCTGAAGAGAAGTTTAGTCTTGGGCAAAATTGCAGGATGTTAAAATCCCAACAGATTGTAATATGATAGAATATCAAATCCTAAACTGTTATATTTTTATCCCACAGTAAATACTTTGATCACTGGAGTGCAAATTTAAAAAAAAAAAAAAAAAAAGTTAAACAAATTGTAGGCTGCAGAATTTGCCTTTGCCCTCTTTGGAATTGCACATGGTTGGAAGTGTTGACCTGGTTCCTAAAATACCATGGAAATTTCTCCAGTGTACTGAAGAGCAAAGTGTTCCTTGAAAATTACTATTATGCTCACTTTTACCAACACAGTTAAGCATATCTTACAAAACATGTACCTACAAGGATGTGAGGCGTCACAAGTTAACACAGTAAACACTTTCCTGGGGTAGCTGACAAGCAGGTAAACAACTTACAAGTTGAAATAAGTGGAGAGAATAAAAGGAAGGGTATGAAGGCAGTGTATGAACTGCAGATACTCACTTAAAACTGGCCTTCAGTTGAAGCAGTTTGGTCAGGCTGGTAAGCTTTTATTCACAAAGGTAATTTGGTTTTTAACCCTGCTAGGTGATTTTTGAAAGCTTTTTACCTCCCCTGCATGTCAAGAATAGGGAAAAGGTCCTTAGCAAAGGCAGGTTTTACTGCTGGAACAAACAATAGCTCTCTCTTCTGTCACATTTATGAATTAAAGCTTCAGAGAAAGCAGCAAATAGCATGTAACACCGGTAACTGTGTTCAGATCAGCCATTCTGCTACATGCAGGGTTGGGGATTTCATCAGTCTGGTTTGTCCTTACCAGTTGTCTCTCCATGCCTGGCACTGCCATGCTGCCCTCTCCAAGAGCTCCCAGACAGCTTCTGTAACAACCTACGTGCTCCTCAGTACCTGTCACTCCTGCAGCTAAAAAGTATTATATTCTGCTTCCTGGAAGAGCACCTTTATGGAAACATTTACTCTAACTCACATCCCACACTATGGGAAATCCTGTCCTCAAGTGTCAGGATGAAGCCCTGACACTCGATTCTGACACACAGAAAAAAAGAAAGCCTGAAATGAAATGTTTAATCTAGCCTTTTCAGATGAACTGAGAGCTAAAATGAGCATATACAATTGTTCCTGCCATGGCAGTGATTTGCAATCAATTTCTAAATCTTTTTCAGTTCCATAATTTTTGCTTCAGGAGAATTCTATGAAAAACATTCATTGGAGAAAATTGATGGGATGTCTTTAAAGGACATTGCCTTTCACTACAAATTGCCTCATTGTAAAATACGATATCAAGCAAATCATAAAAACTTTGTTTTGAGTGTTTGCCACTTGAAACTGGAAGAAGTAGGCAGAAGCTGGATTTTTGAATTACAAGGGAACTCAGAAATATTGTAAATATGATTACAAAATACAAGTGCATAGGACTGGCTCTCCTACATTCCGTAGGTTAAGTCATTATTCCCTCTTTGCTTTCCCTGTTGTTTCTGGAATCAAACAATTGATTCAACCACCAGTGACCTTATCCAGAATTAATTGAAATCGATGGCATTAATGGATTCTGGAGCAGGCCCAAAACCAATGCATGTTCAAAGGTTTTTGTATATCCTTAAACACACAAGTAAGCCTCTTCAAATCCAGATTCCAGTGGATCCAGTCATAAAATCAGTTCTGCAGTACTTAACTCCACATATGGACAGGGATCCCCTGCAGGATATTGAAAGTGGTCTCTATTATGAGGAGAAGGTTATTCCCATAATCTATTTCTGATGAAAGCATGTATTTGTACAGGTGTCAGTGATCCTGCAGGGCTGGCAGCTAATGAGAAGGCTGCCTAATGTGCACTCTCCTGCTGCCTCTTCGGACATGTCGCTGTGTGTCAGCAGCAGAGGTACCAGCTTGTGAAACACACATTCCTCTGATGCAAGCATCTGGCTTCTTGGCAGCCAAGTCGTGACAGGTTCTGCGGCAGCTGGGATGGCCCCATGCTCTTTCAGATGGTTAAATAGTCTTGTTTTTCAGCCTGGCTGTTTGTTTTCCTGCTGCACTCCTGGATGGAAGCCCATTCGCCCTTTTAATCAATGAACTGGCCGTTGGATGGGAGTAATCAGCCACATTTCTGTGCATGTCTGAGCAGAGATTTTTGGCCAGAGATTGCCAGCCCTACAGCCCTGTGCTCTTGACTCCATGCTTAACCTTGTCCTGCTTCATCCTGACACCTAACACACCAAAGGAGGGATTGTCTTCCCAAACTGAGAGCGAACACTAGAACAGCATTCTTCGGCCCTTAGTCATAGGATTTCCTGGATTTCATAGCTCCTGCTTTGTACAGGAGATGGTATTCAGATCAAATAAGAAATACAATTTATTTATTTCAGATGGCTTTAAAAACTGTCCTCCCATGTGCTCGCACCAGATGGAGATAAGAATCTGGCTGGAAGGTTTAGCCTTTCACTGTATGGCACAGAGGTAACAGCACATCGGATTATTGAGAGAAAAAATTCTTCAGAGAAGATTCCATAAATCTGAAATAAATTTTATTTAAATTGCCTTTAAACATAATTTACAAATCCACAACATACCGAGCAGTTCCAAGTAATTCCCTTGAATAAATGAACACATGGCACTACTAAAACCAAATGGGGACAACGTAATATTAAATAGGAGTTCTCACAGAGATACCACAAAAATCAAAAGCTGTCATCTGCCTCTCAGCCATTTGTAAGCCACCTCCACCTTTTCACTCTAAATGATAATCTGTCTCCTTTTTTCCCATATACTGTTGCTTGTGGAGGGAAAATATGTAATGAACTGATTTGGACAGGCTACATTTTCCCCTGGCAGGGTTTTACTTTTTGCTCTTGTGCTTGCTATATGAAGTTCCTTTCATGGGGTGCAACTACTCTTTTTTCTACACTCACCAGAAGAAAGAAAATACACAAAAAGGCCAATTCCTGCCCCTGCCACAGAGAGGGAGGAGGGAACAAATCTCCCCGCCATCTCCCTTCATGTGTTCCATTCATGGCTTGATGAGGACTTAATAACAAGCTGATCAGTCCTGTCACCCACCGTTTACCAAACGCACACACACTGACATACACTCACACACACAAATGCTGTTAATCAGTTCTAGTGGCCAAAATGATGCCTGTGGAAACAAGACATCAGTGTCACCATGGGCTCACCAGGCCACACACATCCAGCGTGACCATAATCAGCACTCAGCACCTTCCTGTCCTAAAGGAAGTAAGAAAACGAGTCCCAAACCAGTCCGAGATGTGTTACTATAATTTAAAGTTGTCCTTGGGTCTTTCCATTCCATCTCCAAAGCAGGGTAGGCAAGAATTGCTTCCAGCAGATGACTTAGTAAATGAGAGCTGTAACAACATGCCTGGTTTTAATACCATGTAATTCCATACTATGATACACAATATAAATTGATAAAACCCCTGTCATTTTAATGAATGACTGTTATCAAGAAGAGGGTATCTGAAATGCATTTCCAGTATTCTGGTCTCTTAACACCCATCAAATCTGCAGAAATTTTATCCACGTCACATGTAAAATGTTCAAGCAGCTTGCTTAAAGCCCAAGAAAACACCAACAAATTAGAGTTTAGGAATTACTGCTCCCAGCACTGCTAGTGGAGCCTTGGACAATACCATGAAGTCTTACTCAAAAGTAACTCAGTGCAAGTGCTCAGGCCTCTCAGCTGTCCTCTGGAAAAAAATCTGGGTTGTAGAAAGCTGTACTAATAAACAGTACACACACTAGGATTTCAACAGTATTCAGTGATTACTTTAAATCTGTGAAATACAACTTGTAACAGTTAGCAAGATGCTTTTCAGGAGAAGAGACGAAAGAGTCTCTTTGCAAAAAAAAATGAATCACAAAATTATTTTTATGAGAAAGGTTTCTTAGTCTTCCTAAAAACAAAACAAACAAACAAACAAATAAATAAAGCTTCCATTCTGCTCCTCTGGATAGAACAGGACAGGTATATCAAACAAAAGCTGTTCTGGTTTACCACACTGTCTTCTCCACTACAGTGCTGAAAATTTTATTGCATGCTATAAAGAGAGGAAAAACTCATCTTGTAGTCATATAAACACAGTGAACAACACAGAATAAGTATCAATTACTTTTGCAAGTTCCTGTGATAGCTTCAAACCCTGAGGATAATTTCAAATGGTATGACAAAGACTTCAGTTAGATTAAAACATCAAAACCAAACTAGCATTCAAAACCAAACAATTTCGTCTCTGCTGTGGAAGTTACAATAAATTTTCTGAACTGGCAGATTTCCCTCCTAGCTGTTCAGCTGTTCCTTTCCCACAGGTAAAATAAGTCAATCTGTTTGAGAAGACAATTTGCCATCCAGCTTACTTAATGCCACACATTAAAATTAAATGACTGACTAATTTTGTTGTCAAAGAGCTGTTTTAATGGGAATTCATGGTTAAAAGAAACAGCCCCAATAGGGAAATAAAAGTAGATAATGCTGACTTCCATGAGAATTAGATCTAAATAAAATAACTGTCCAACTTTTTGCCTCTTTTTACATGAAACTTTTCTCAAATCCTTCAACAGGTCCTTGCATATATGTCATTTCGTTTACTTTAATCCCATGATCCAACTTTGGCTCAGTCATGTGAGTATAAACACAAACATGACTAACAGAAAACAGCAGATCTGTGATAAATTTTTTGCTCATCTGGAATTAAACATGATAAATTCTTGCAGCATACTAGCAAGCCAATATAGCTGTGTTTTCCATTCCCCTTGTTCCAACATTAGTGGCTATGGAAAGTGTATGGCAGTGCTGGTGCTGGGTGGATTCACACAGTGCTGTGCAATGCCTTGCAGAGACATTCAAAGCAGCTTTAAATAAGTTATTTTGGTTCAGGAAAGCAACTTGGCCACGTTAGTTCCCTGAATGGAGCCCAGCAGAGGAAATACCCTCAGCAGAGACCTATGGGAGTGTTACAGTCCTGCCCCAGCCCAGGGAGCAGGTTCAGAGCCAGCTCAGTATGTCCACACAACACTGCCCTGTGACCACAGAAGTATTGAAAGTGTTCATTTTGCTTTCAGAAAAAGGCAGAAAAATTCTTTATCTTCACAGCATAAGTCACAACCTGAAAAGGCTTTCCTAGCCATGGTGTGAGCTCATTTGATTCATCCTAGAACACCATTCTTAACTGAAAGAACAGCAGTCACTCTGAGGTTGAGTGCCACCTTTGAAATGGTCTGTGGGAGCATGAAGCAAGACTCACCCTTCTTTTTGATCAAATGAAGGGCAGAGGCTCAGGCCACTTCTCTGGCCTTTGCCTGCAGAGGAGCAAAAACCCAAGTGCACACTGACCAGCACTGCTGGGGCCTGCTCCACATTCCCTTGATTTCAAATAATCTTAGCAATTCAGGTGAGCAACCCGACCTGTTTCTAAAGGCTAATTGCCATGCTCTTAGCTTTCATACACTCAGGATATACATGTATTAATAACAGGGATTAGCTGTCACTAGCCAGAACCTCTTGCTTACAATATTTGGAATATCCTGAAAATATGAACTCTTTAAAATTTTAACACAGATATTCTTTCCCCACTTTATGTTCCAGGTTGCTCTGCTGAAAAATTTGGGCCAAGTCTTGTGTGTTTACCTGGAGGTCAGCCATGGTAGACACCTGGAACAGCTTCTCAGACATCTGCCCTGCCCTGTTGTTGTCTCCTTATCCCTCCAAAATTACAGATAAAGCAGTTCTCATCATGCAGAAGGGATTCTTTATATGAGTGGGTGTTATCTGCTAGTATTGTTTATGTGACGCCACAGGTCAATTGGACAATGGACAATTTCAAAGAATTTTAAAGAAGGCCCATTGCACACATTGTCTCCATCCCATTTCAGAGCTCTTCCAAATATCCCAGAAGTTTGGACAAGAAAAATTTCTGTTGTGCTCTGGCTTTGGCACGTCTTTTAACAGATGGAAATTATTGTTATGTAGCCTTAGGTCATACCAGGATCTCTTTTTGTTTCTGTAATGAGGCCCAATTAATACCTAGGACTTTCTGCCACTCAAAGGATTTTAAAATATCAGGATTTCAGCCAGGACTGTAATGCTGATGTGTGCTTTTATGATATAATCTAACTGTAATTACCCAAACCAATACCAACATAATAGTCATTCTAATTCTATAGGAAACTTGGGTATTCCACTGTATTCAAAAAATGCTTACTCTAAAAGACTTTTCTCATTCTCATTGCAAGGTCAGCATTTCACCTTATGTGAAGTATAGCTGCAAATTACAGAAATTAGAGTAATTATATTGAGCTAGACAGTCTTTGGGTTGGTCTCCATGAAAGTTTTGCTGCAACATAAGACAGGACAGGACAGCTGTCACTCTGTGCAACCTTACTGTGTAGCATTAGAAACATCTACACTGAGAAGTGGTGTGGAATAGCTATTTTGTAGTGATTTACTGATAATTTTTTAGACAAAAAACAAAGCCAGCTTTCTAATTTTAGAGCTTATGCCTTTCAGAAGCTTTTACATAAAATGACAGCAATGAAAAACTTTATTTACAAAATATTCACAGATTAATACTCAATTATAGCTTATTCAGCATGCAGGACCTCCAGGGTTACCACTGCCCCTGAAAAAGTCAGGTCATGAATGCTTTAAATTCTTAAACTTTTACTTGGGTATTAGAAGTTTGGACTGAACAATTAACAATTCTGGGCAAATGATAAGATGACTCTTAACTTTATAGTTCAGCTTTTTCTCTTTCTCCACCTGCATCACTGGGAATCTCCTGAGTAATAATGCCCAGCATCTCTGCTGAATCCAGTAGGACTGTTCACTAACTGTGGTTTCCAGCTGCTGCCCAAAATACCTGAAAATTTCCACCAAACTCAACATCCTGACCATCATACTCTAAACAGATTAAGACAGAATTAGATTGCCCAGATGCATTACAAAAGACAAATTTACAACCAAGACTAAATCGAATGTTACTAAAATACAGGGAAATTAATGTAAATAAGCATTTTAAGCTTGGTGTCTTCTTTCCCCTCCTCCCCTTCTCTCCTCAGAAATATTCAATGACCAGATATTTGGCAAGATAAACAGTAAATGCCACTGTAACTTAATGGGGGCTATGTATCAGAAATGGTCAATATAATGACAGGAGTTGATTTACTATTACATGGTATAATTTTAAAAATATATTTAATTACTACTGTCAGAAACTGTGCTAAAAATAGATTATTGAGTAGCATTTTTTTCTACATGACAGATAAATGTAGGAATGTAGCATTCTCAAGGAACTCTTTGTACTAGACACTGTGTTTCCTCTCCACCCAGCAGAACTTCCAGAAGAACATCACATGAATTTTGCAAGAATATCAAGGAGATAATTGTCACCACAGGCTGTAAAAACTGGAAGATCATAGACATGCAAGTATATGCAGGTGCTACAAGCAAACTACAATTTCTTCCTGCCAAAAACACCTCTCTAACCTCCAAGCTAGTGAAAATGTCCTCATGGCTCCAATATTTTCCCCGCAGCCACAACAATTTTTAAATACATATGCAGCCATTTGATTTTATCCCCTACAAGGACAAACTCAGCAAGTGACAGTGTCCATCAACTCCCTTGAAGGCTACGTACATTTTATATACATCTTGCAACTTAGTCTATGCACTCAGGTTTTCTGTAATTATTTAAATCCTACCACCACTTCTCAAGAAAGAGAAGAAGAAAGATGATTTTAGCTATTCAGGCATAATTCTCCCTAAATTGAGTGGCAAGTCCAACCATATTAAATGATTCTAGGTCATTGCTCCACTAGGGCAGCCCCACAGAGTTGGTTTGTTCAGAATAGTTTGGTGTCAGGAGCTGAAACCACAGTTGCTCATGACCCAAGCAGCTGCTTAGGATGAGATGCCCCATGTGTGCTGGAGCAGGGATGTCTGACACCAAGGCACTAAAGCCAACATGGTTTAATTTACACAAAATAATAGTCATGCCTTGTACACCTAAAAGAATGGCCCTGCTTCTGTGGGGAATGTGTTTGGTGCTATGAACTAAAAAAGCACCTGTCCCAAACAATGCCAAAGCAGAGGCAAAGCAGCACAGCTCTGGTTCTGACTCTACTGTTCCACACCTCCTGACCAGGCTGGGTGGCACTTGGCTTCTCCAGAACATGCCAAGAATCCACCTCAGATGATTAATGTCACATCATCTAACTAGGAGGTATTAGTATTCATTTTTTTACACATACCTATAGAAAACTGTTGTCCTCAACCTGTCATACTCTGGAAGCATTTTTGAGGAAAGCAACACAATGGTGGAAGAAAGGCAGCAGCAGAGACACTTCCCAAAGAAGAGGTGCACCTGGAATATCTTCCATCAGAGTTTGTCAGTGCTCAAGCCCTCTAACCAGCCACCTCAGCTTCATAGAAATCTTTTCTGGGAATTACACAACGACCAAGTGCCTGCACATTACCACAACTCCTACTCCTGGCTCTAGAATTTAAGCTTTAATTAAAAATTTCTACACCTTATGCCTGCAAAGAAAATTTATCAAAACACTAGCAGAGCATAAACTTTCAACCTATATAAAGCTTGAGACAACAGCTCAGAAATTCTGTTTTTTCTTCTTAGCACATCACTGAAATGAAATCACAGCATTTCCTAAAGGCAGCTTCACTGAAAGCACCAGATTTTTAATAAATATTAAAGTGTAGTTCTCAAGGGTTTTTTGCCACCCTTCCCAAAGCAGCCTACAAGATTTTTGCCTTCAGCCTCACAGTTTTTCCCTCAACAATCCCAAAAGAAAACCTATATTTTTTTGCTATCTAAAACATATTTAAAAACAAGATATTGACAGACTTCAATAAACTGTACTGAGCAACAGTATAATGGTTTCTTTAGCAGAGCTTTCCAACAGGAAGGTATTGACACATTTGCTGAGGCAAAATCTCCTTCCTTCCAAAAAAACTTAAGGTCCAAACAAGAGTTTCAGGAAATGCTGCAGGATGTTGGGGCTGGGCAAGGACCCCCACGGGGTACAGCTCAGCTCTTGCCTCATGAGCCTCTGTGTCACAGACACTGGCACAAAACTGCCTCATGTCCACGTATTTAACACCACAATTAAAAGCTGACCAAATGACTGTTGATGTCCATGGAAATCCTTACCTTCCATGGGATTTGGGCATATGTACCACGAGCTGCACCACACCAAGCACCACCAAAGGAGAAAGGCCTCCACAAAGGACATTCCTGAACAGGATCCAAAGCCAAAGGGCAAACCTCACACTGCTTGTGGCTCACCTCTACCATGCAGTGCCACCTCAGGCTCCAGAACGATAGTCCCAGCCTCCAGAGAACAGCAGACAGGCATTCCAGCCATGGCACACTGCAGAGGGCATACAAACTCAGGTTTGTTTCAGGACAAAACCACAGAAACAGAGAGGCATGGCAGTGATTTCACAAATCCAAAGTCACTCAAGTCACAGCTTCTCTTCACACGGAGTCCAAAGCTGCACAGGGAGCTGACAGCAGTCACAGTCCCTCTCCCCATCCCAGGAATGCTCTCCCACCCCCTCCCCTGCTCCCTACCACAGCTCAGGGTGACTCAGCTCAGCTCCCAGGAGGAAAATCATCCCTGCTGCTCATGCACATGAACTCTGTCCACAATGATACACATGCACTTCTGAGAAACTGTAAAAAGGAGAGGAAGAGAAATCCATGGGGAATGGAAGAACAGAAATGGACTGGCACACACAGCCACAGCTATCCAGCATTAAAATGAAGTTACATCCATGTGGGTTTCCAGAATAAAGATTGCTATAGGATCTTCTATTGCACATCATTCAGTGCAGTGAGGTGTGCTGTGCTTGAACAAAGTGCCCCAAAACTTTTGCATTTTGGCTTTATTCCTTACTCTAATGAAAGATATAAAGCTATTAATTTTTCTTCATACAAAAACCAAATTTATCTTCTATGCTGAGCCAAGAGTATCAACATTGCAACCCTGCTGGTACTGAAGAGACTTATAGTAAGCAACCCTTTTGCCCGATTGACTTTTAAAGTCTCAAATACCTGTGCACTGTCACAAATCCCTCCAATATTTATAGCTTCCAGTCACTCACCTAATAACTATAAAAGTGCCTTCATGGGCCTATATGGTTAAAAGGAGGGGAAAAAAGGGGGAATCCAGTGTATCACCACTTCTTCTACCTTAACTGAATGCCAGAGATTGCCCCTTACTCCCATTTCTCTTCCTTCATTCCTGTTCTGTATGAATTATAGCATCCAGTTGGACATACTCCTGGGAAGAATGGAGCTTCCTTCACCACAGAAATTCTGCTTTTGTAAAATGCTTAAAGCTGCTGAGTATCCTTATAACACACAAGTTTCCAGTTCACAGGATAGTGCTCTGCCTCCACAGCACTCAGCTCCCACAGTGGTGCTAAAAAGAGGATTTGGTTCAGCTCTACCTACACACTATGACAGAAACAAAAAGGAAAATAAAACCCCAAACAATTCAGTAGTTCTCACTCCTTTCACTGTAAATACATTTTCTAATCCAGTGTTCCAAATGACACATTCATGGGCTGGTTGTATGCAGGGCCTGGTAAATCCTGAGCCAGTTCAAAATTAACATTTAACTGATAAAAGATCAGTCTATGAAAGTGAAAGGTTTGAACAAGTGGGAACAACTTCACTTTTTTGTTAGGGCAGTGCTTTGTTGCATATACAGACCTGAACAGCTCTGAAACCAAGGCTGGTACAAAGATGGGAATTGAGTTGAAACATGAGGAAGATCTTCCCACTTCTACCAGCACTTACACAGCTGCCATCAAAGAATGCCTCTCACCTGAATTTTTTCAAGACACAAAAATAAATTACCACGAGTCACCATTTCTTGGTTTCTGTCTGAACAAGAGCACACACAAAAATTTTATAAGCCACTTTGTGCAATACAATTTCTAGTACATTGCCAAAGACCCAAATTACTGAAAAAGTCCACAGGCCCTGGTGATGCTGCATGGTAGAGAAATGTTTGTATTTTGAGCTCTACCACTTCTACTGACCAAGATAAACTGTTGTAACCACTGAACTCATCAGGGGATTAAAGAGTTAATAAAAACATAGGAAACTGCACAATTACATGAAGTACAATCTGTCACTCAGATATTGGAAATGGACTATGAAGATGCCAGTATAAGTGCATGTACTTATATACAGAGAACACTTTAAACAGTTGACCATGATTTATACATGCTGCAGCTGTCACACACACTATTTCTGACATCCAAAAAGCCTATGCATACTTTCAGTGGAAGAAATTTCTAGTTATTTGCCATTTTGTAGAACTGTAAATCACATAAATGCTCATATTATTACCATGTCCTCTGACAGTTTGCATCAACAGACCATCTTGGAAGAATTACAGTGATGAATTATTGACAGTATCTCATATAGCTGGCAAACATTTATTTGAAATGCTGTGGTACAGAACCTGCCTCTTTCTGGTCTTGAGATTGACCCTAATGTAAACTATAGCATACAACAGATAAAAAATATATAGCCTGGCTCTCAATTTGTGATCTCATTTTCATCATTCAATGGTTCCCATAAAGATTGTTTATTATTGATGTGAAATGCTGGAACCAAAATATCCTGTAGCTGGAAGCTGGAAGTCTCAGTAACTGAGTCAGAGTGACTCTTCTGGCCTTCTCTCAATATGCTTTATTTCTTCTATTGAATAAACAAACAGTCCCATTCTGTAATGACAACATGAGCCAGGATTTTCCCACATTGTTTTGACAGATGTTGTCAGGGACTGATTACAAAAACCTGTACACCTAGATATTGCAGTGATATTCCATAATATAACTGAACTACACGCAGAATAAACTAATGTCATAGGAAACTGTGCTAATGAAAAGCCTCTGACTGTGGAAATTAAACTGCAAAATAATTTTTCCAACTGCTGCAAAACTATTTTTAAGGGTACTGGAGAAAAATATATGTTATTTGGTACATGTTACTAATAGGGCACAAAACAATGATGGATTGATTACCAAAATACCTTAGTGTTTGCTTCAGGTACCTTGCAGGGAAAGATCAGCTCCTTTTCCAAAAGTCTCAGGCCTCCAAAGCCCTCAGCCAGAGCAGGCAGACCAACCCTGACTGCCACTTGGCTCAGTTAATTCAGTCAGAATTTAGTCTATTAATTATGGTTTTGTGCTCCATGTTTACAAGTAGGTGGAAAATGCATCAAAGCTGGTGGGGCTGAACTATAAACAATTATTTGAAAGGATTTTCAGGGATGTATATTGAAGGAGGTTTGGGAGAAGATGCTGTTTCATTGACCATAGCCATGCATTATTTATAAAAACTAAGTAAAAGTAGACTGAATCCCCACTACAATTACACACAGAACCGTGAAACAGAATGATTTTCTATTATCAGGTGTTAATGTGCCCTTTGTAACCGTTAAAAGGAAACCCAGACACTGCACCATCATGGCTTGTCCTTTTGAATGCTACTTTTCAGGTCTGTAGCCCCCACTGGCCCTGACATTTACTTGTTAAATAGGACATCACAAAGTGATTAGCAAGAGGACAATATTTTTTCAAAGCCCGGGGAGAACACGGGGACATCTCAGTGAGGGTATTTGGACAAGCCAGACAGTGTTTTTGCAAACCTGGTTGACTACTAATTCTGGAAATTAAAAACCCATAGCTCTGTATGACTGGCCAAAGAGATACTACATCATTTTGCCTGCGCAGGATGAGACACTACACAGTTCATGTGTATAAGTGTATTTCCTCACTATTTCTCTAGATTCCACAGAAACAGACCTGCATGTATGCCTGCACACACACTGAGAGTAAGGTTGAAAAGAGATAAAAGGGTGTCAACACTACACTGAACATTTGTAACAACTGAATCCTTGTGTCGTTGGTTGGAGGAAGATCCTAAGTAGATATGAGCCAAAAACTCTAAAAATGTTCTATGATCAAAAGTTTTCACTACTCTCTCTAATAAAATACTTCCTTTGGTAAAGAAGAAGAAAAA
>VXBB01012525.1:1364294-1444903 GCA_013399915.1 Illadopsis cleaveri
TTTTCTTGTGTATGAAGGAAATAGCTTTGTAGAGCAAAAAATCCCTCCAATTAAGTGTGCTGGCATAGAGATCAGCCTGCTGCCTTGCAGTAAATCAACAGCTTTCCCATTAGAGGAAAGAGAAAATGTCTTTGATCACAGCACAACTTGTGTGGAACTCTTAGTGATCAATGAAAGAAGCACCTCATTACAGATCCTCCATCGAGGAGAAGTTAGCTCAGAAGATGAGATAGAAGGCAATCTCAAAAACCGATACAAACATCAGAGTAAGAAATTGGGTCCTGAAGAAATTGTAGTGCGTGGCTCATATTGCTAGAAAAGACCTTGCGAGAAGAACCCACATCTTGATTCAAACACGGTCTTTGTGTTGCACAACAAAGCCATGACATTCCCCAGAGAAGCCTCTGTCCTCCTCAGTCTATCTCCTTTAAATGAACAAAGAATCCATTTAAAGATATTTAGTTTCAAAATTATTCCCTTTTGGCACTCCACCACAGCTTTCTGAGGGCACCAGCAGCAGTACAGGGCCTTACTTTCTGCCCTCATAGAGCTCCCTTGTTGAGAGGCAGCCCATGAAGTATCCTTTCAGTTTTTTACTGCCAATAGTGATACATCACATTTGTATCATGCACCTCAGGCCAGGCAGTCACAAAGCCCTTTACCAGACCTCATTTCATAGAGGAGCTGTAAATGAACATCCCACCCATGCACATGCATCCCCTCAGCACATCCCCTTATACCTTCACAGCCCAGGTGATCCCTCAAACCTCCCAGCTGAGCACTTACCCAGCTCAGCTGGATTTAGATTGCAAAAGAAAGCAGGATTATTACATTTTTCTCTGCAGGATTTTGTAAATCATGAAATTTTATACTCAAATATTCCTCATAATATGTATCCCTATGCTACAAGACTGCAAAACAATTCATGCATTTATGTTAAATAATTCAGGCCAAATATATGTTACAATATTAAAAGTAAATTGTTAGCAAAAAAAATGGCAAGAAAGAAAAAAAAATCATCCCTGTCTTTCTCCACAGGAGAATCAGGGAGGTATAAAATATGTTTTAAAAATTTGCCTTCACTAACAAGCAAAGCAATAGTAGTTCCTTGTACCTTGTGATGTCAGAGATTGTTGCCGAAGGTAAAACTGTTGCTCTGGATGTGAACATGGTTCCCAGAATGCCTTTTGTCCCCCATGTTATTTTTTGCAGTGGGTCAGTTTCATTTTTGAGCTGTACACAGCCTTTCACTGAAAAAGGGCCGTTTCACAGCCTTTCCACAGAAAAAAGAGGAATACTACAAGTAGAGGCACTATTTGGATTGTGTCTCTGCATACATCCCCTATGGGCTCAGAGGGGTGGAAAGAATAGGAACTACACAGCTACTGTTATTTTCCCTGGAAGGGTGATTTGGAAAGAATAAAGAATTGGCTTTTCCTTTAGGACCAGTCACAAAATGGAACCAGTGTGGGTGAGAGGCTGGAAAACAGAAGTAAATTACTTTGCTTCCAACAAATGAAAGAAATAAAGGCAATTCCTTCCTTGGAGCAATCACATTTATAAAAATTGGTGTCTAGAGACACAGTCTGACCCTACAGGAACAGAGCTCACAGTAATAAGGCCAGCTGCCTTTCCAGGCAAAGATCTCCTGGGTTGATGTGACAAAGACAACATTCACATGGGCTACCACAGAAGAAATCATATAAAAATTAATCTGAGTTCCTGCTTCATGGTTCTTACCACAGAAGGCAGCAAGGGGACAACTCCTTGACTTTGGACAGGAAAATAACTTCGGTCCTGCAGGCTGGGTATATGTCTGGAACAATAATTTCATTAAGGCCCAGGATCCATTTTGTGAACCACAGCTACCTGCACTGATCATCAAGGCCTTAAAATCTCATTTAAGTGTGATGTCTTCATTTATCAACTCTAGTTACCACAAGAAGATTAAGGTTTTGGACTACTGCCCTGAACTGCCCAATTTTGGAAAACTAAAACTTCACCATGTGTGTGATGATTTTATTGCTTAGTTGAGTGGCTGGAGAGCTGCCTGTTGTGCCACCAACAAACTGTGTCAGCAGCTCTAAGAAGGTTAATGTCAGTTTATCCACAGGCTCTAGAGAGGCACTGTGAGGCTTGAAATTATCCCTTTAAAGACTGTAAAGAGAGAGATTCACCATGGTGGTGAAGTTCAGCAGAGAAAGGGCTGCCTCAGCTCCTACAAGCTCCCAGATTTGAAGGACAACCTGAATCAGTACCGCCAGTCCCATATCTTGGGTAATTCAAGGACAGCTGTAAATTTATGCTTCAACACTGACTATTGATCATTTTTTCTTTTATTAGTCAATGACTGTTGATCATTTCAGTTATCCTTATGCCATAAAACTGTAGCACAAGGAATAAGAAGTTTACTGAAGAACTAGCTCCACAAATACTTAAAAGTGCTGACAGAGCCCTGCCAGCAACAGGTCTCCTGCAGAATACTCAGATTTGTCCTGCTTACCTTCTACTATTTCCTACTGGAAATCATTCCTAGCAAAATTATACTCAGCATGATACACACATCTGGTACACATTATTCTTTTGTTTAGGTTTTCAACTGGCCGTGTGAAAGGGTGTAACTATTTATATTACTTTAGTATTTCTTCTCTTCCTCCATTCATTTATCACACAGCTTCTATGATTGGTAATAATTATCTGTCCTCAGAGCAACTTGTCCCCCAACTTTCCTACATGTGATCCATGGAAAATATTAACCAAATAAATAACTAACAAAAAATCGAGAAATTATTTTTAAAAAATCCTGCAAACCTCAAAATCCCAGAACTGCTTCCCAACAGGTTGTATTTTATAATAGCAAACATGCCCAAAGGGCAGGAGCAATCTATGGTGGGGCTTTATGATACCACCAGCAAGGGACATAAAATGTTCTTCTGTTGTACTTTTCAAGTAAATTACCAGTAAGAGAAGAATGAGGCAAGAATTGGTCACCACACTGAGGAGCAAAGTTTACTGTTTGATGAAGGTAAAGAAACATGAGAGCTGCTCTGGATGCTTTCAGCAATCTCTCTATAAGTTGCACTTGCTTTCAGTTCGCAAGTCACAAGATTATGAGCAAACTGTCACACGCCACTTCAGTGTAAATGATAAATTCTACTTGTAATCAGCATCAGCGATTTTCACTTTTAATCTGGAAAACAACCACTATCTTTTTGGCTTTTTTTAAGGTATTTTTTCCAAGTTCTTCTGTGTGTTTGGCAAATCCCTATAAACACCATGAGACAATTGCTCCACTGAGAGGCAAAATGCTGGCATTCAAATCCCATTACACTACTGCCTCACATGTGAGGACAGACCAAGAGTGCTGAAGCGACAATGAGTTTAGGAAAGAACTGTGAAAGATGCACTAAAAGTACTCCAGGCAAACACACTCTTCCCAGTCTCCTACTGCAAACAGCTTATTTCTGTCCCTGTGCCAGGAGGATTGTGGAGCTCAGGACCAGTTCCAGTGACAATAGTGGAGAACAGAGCAGTGGTAGAGAAACATGGGTCATGCAGCTCCTGTCACAGAAAGCAATGCCAAGCCTCAAAGTTACCAGGGCTGACACAGGGGAACACCTCCCTTAGGCCAATATCTTCCTTTGTACTTTACCATACATGAGGCATTATCAAGGATTAAGGTGCAGCACAATGTGAAAAGCAGAGGCCTTCATCCTCACAACTATCAGAGAATAACATGCACTTAGAAAAATCCCTATTCTGCCCAGGTAGAAGGAATTTTGCTACTAGCTAGGCTTCAGGTTGGGTCAAACTTTCATCTTTATCCCCTAATTAGCTTGATATCTCTCCACTGCTGTACCACTTTCCTTAAATATAGGGCCAGACTCTGTCCTCCAGAATTCTCTAGAGCACCAGAATAATCTTAAGTGAAGGAATAGTAAATCCTACCTAAAATTAATAGATATTTTAATGTAGAAACCAAAGGGCACTTCACTGTTCAGGAAACCAGCAGAACAGCCATTCATCCCCCAGTCATACGGGCAGTACAACCAGTGCAGGCTCCATGTGAGGCGTTTAATAAAGGAGGGTATATATTCTGATACCCAAAAATTTCGGAGTTTGACCTGCCAAAGGCATGAAGGAGTAGTGGCTTTTACTGTAGCAGAATCACTGAGTAATACCACCCAGGGGAAAACTCCAGGCAAGTTCTCATCTGCTTGCCATTATAAATTATGTCGACCCTTCAGTAGGACTTATGTAATTTTCCCTGTGGAGACACACCGAAGTTGTACAACTTTTCAGCAAGTCATTCTGAGGAAAAGCCCAATAGAAACCTGCCTGTGTTTTGGCAGAATTTAAGGGCTAATATCCAAGGAAATAATCCAGAAAGCCAGCTTTCCAAAGGATATTTAGCCTTGGGGATACCTAAAAAATTTTTAAGTGTTCCCAAAGTGTTTCATGCACACCTGTGCTGAAGTGCAGGGCAGTTTGGAAGGTTTCTCACACAGCTCCACCTAAGCTCCCCCACACTCCAGAGCCCAGGCAGCAGTGCCTGCAGGCCAGTGAGCTCCCCAAAGAGACACTCGATTCCTAATTAATTGTGCAGCAAAGGAGCCTCTAATTTGCCAACATCCAAACCCCAGCCTACTGCTGGTACAATGAGATCAAGAAGGAATACAGAGGGCTAATGCATCCTCTGCACCTGTTTAACCACTTTCTAAGCCCATCTCTCACTTCCCTTCAGGTAACTGATACATCACATATATCACATGAACCACTGGGCATAGGGGATACATCCATCATTGCACATATGCATAAAGGAAAAGTAAATGACATGAAAAATGTTATTATGCAGGAGAACCTAGATTCATCTTTTGATTTATACTGAGTCAAGCCTTTTTAACACAGAGGCTTACTTTGAAACAAGTTTTGTTAGCCCCGAGATTCCATTAGAAAAAGAAAAACATAAGCTGGCTTTTCAGTGAGTCTACATTTAGCCATCAGCTTCCTCATTTGCAACTTTAGAAAGAGGGTTGGTTTTCTGTAATATAAATGACTTACATTGCACTGTTTGTCCATAGATCTCAAAACTAATAAAAAATTATTTCTTACAATCCATTAACTGTTGTTTGCACCCTCCTGTACCCTTGCTGCTGTGGGGCTTGAACCAAATCCTTAATGCTGCTATAGGCCAGGTGCTGCTAAAATTTATTTTATATGTACTGTGTATTTTATAAAATCACAAACTTGTTTATTTCCATCATACCTATGGCTATTAACATTGACCCTAATTTTGCAACAGTGAGTGGAGATCAGTTGGGCTTACCCAAACAAAGCAGTTTCACCCTATTCAATATGCTGCCCTCTGTAATGATTGTCAATCAATAAGGATATTTCAAAAAGAAAACCAACCTTTCATCTCAGAGATTTTTCATGTCGATCCTCTTGAATATTTTGGGATTAATTTCATTACAGTTATTTTCAAAGTATATGTGTACTTGAGTTTATGTTTCATGATAAATGTCTTTAAAACTTGATTTTATAATTGAATTGACATTTATTTTGGCAATAAGCTTATTTCTTATGAGCCTGTCTTCAGCAAATGCTCTGTGCTATTTCCACATTAACAATTAATAAGGCACATTTAACTGAAACCCTACTGCTGCAACGTGATGTGTAGCTAGAAACTTTGCAGGAGTCTTTACTCACAGTTAACAAAAGTGAAGTCAAAATGGGCTGACTGACTAGGATATGCTAGAAGAGGAATCAACCAGGAATTTCAAATTATTTCCCATGAATTTTTTGTGGTAAGATACAACACAGGTAGAAACCAATTCTTCTTAGTTTTGGAAAACATTTTCTTCCTATTACGTTTGTTAGTTCCTGATTCAATTAAGAAAAAACTTGACATAACATAGGGAACACTTTTGATTCATCTGATTTCAATGATTTGTTTTGTACCAAAAGGCTAAAGACAGTACCCTTCAATAAAATATTGCACAGAAAAAAACCTCTCTGAACTGCCTATAAAAAATTTGTTTCTATTTCTAAAATCAGTACAATGATCTACTGAACAGGTTAAGATTAAATTTTACTAAGGCATAGTAGAGGCAGAAAATTGGAAATCTCACATCTAGGCAGATGCAGACATGAGCATAAAATGCCTGGAAAGTACCAACATTTAAATACAGATGTGAATTAAAAAGTCTGTAAGGTTTCTGCATCTACAGGACACATTATCCACAGTGGCTTCACACAGCAACTTCCTGGGCAAAGTCTTTCACCTATTTACATGGTCTGTTCTATCAGCCAAGCTTTTTCTCAAAACATGAGGTTAAATCAAAAGTGTTAATGGCATCTTTCAGAGCTACTAGCTGTAAACCTCTTTTATAATAACATTTAAAGCATTAAACAAAAAAAATCTGTCCTTACTTACAAGGCAAAGCAGAAAAGGAAGGTCATTCATTACACCCCATTCACTATTTTCTGTTTCATTCTGTAAATATTATAGTGCTACTGAGAAAAAATATAATGTCTGAGGTTCTCAGATCTTCCTTCAGAGTTTCAATCACTTGCTTCCCAAGAAGGGGTTTAACAAATACCACACTGTTCTGTCAATATTTGTATGCAGCACCACATAGGGCAGGCTGCCAAACTTGCATGGTTTAAAGAGCCAAGGGTGGAAAACTGACACCCTAACAAACACACTCCCAGCTTTGTCTCTTTTAAGGTGGTAGTAAAAGTGTCATCTTTGCCTCTGACTGCAGTTTCGGAAGGCTCTTTTGTTTGCTTGCTCTACCTCTCCAGAAATGCGCTATTTAATAATCACTGTTCACTAAACTTCAGGGATTTGTTTCATGCTCAAACATTTCTTATGCAATTATAAGCCTTTTGCTCTCCACCAGCTGCACTTTAAATGTATTTTAATTGGCTGGAATTTAGAAGGAATCCATTTGGCAGTCATTTACATTTGAAGCACGCCCCTGGCAGCTGAAACAGACCCCAGAAGCAGCCCGATTACTTCATCAAAAGAAACTGCTTGAACGCCCTCAACTCCTACATAACTAGAGTGAACTCTATTATATAGGTGTGGTGATGTAATTAATAATTGTCTGCTATGTTTTTGCTTATACTGGGAATAGAATGGATTATCAACCGATGCATTTAGGGAGTGGTCTCAGGTTTACGGCACTCAGCATTAGTTTTCAAACATCCCTGTCTTTCCAGAGGGGCCCTTCTTGTGCTGTTTCCCTATCTGATGTAGCAGCACTGTGGCCCTAACACTGGTATTATTGTTTCTACACTTGCAGCACAGCAAGAATGTCACCAGCTGGATTTTCGTGTATAATATTAGTTTAAAAGCTTCTAATGTGCTAGTTATTCATGGATCAAAGTATAAACTAAGTTTAGAACATTACATTACATTAGGAATGGCTCAGTTTTCCATTTTTCTTTATTTTTGGGCTCCTAATGTGTATTGCAAGCCAACTTTGCAGACCTTGATTTAATGCAGTACGCTCACCCTGGCCTGCAGTTTGTAATGCAGAGGTTTAAGAGTTGACAGCAGTAGGGAGAGCTACCAACAGCTGCTCAGAAAAAAAGAATGAGACGACATTAAGGGAAGAACCACAAGAATTCCCACTGTAAAATGCAGCATTTAGGATGAATGTAGTGACATTAACAGGTCAGATTTAAAAACAGAGAGACATTCCAAGTGGTGCTGATTGAACGCCTGGTATCTGAAAAACCCAGAGCTCTGCAATCCATGAAAGCTCCTGTGAAATTGTAACTGCTTGAGAGTTCACTTATCATCAGCGTGCCGTGGAGGATGAAGGAGCAAAAGAAAAGGGATTATTCTCTAGCTGAAGTACAATGAGAACTGTTTTCTGCATTTAAAAGGTGAATAGTTCTTGAAGTGAAGTTATGACAATACTTGCCGCCTACAGAGAAAAGCAGCATTTCAAGTGCATTGTATGAAAAGGAGCAGGATTAATGCCACAGAGAGAGACCATTACACTGTAGAAGAGCTGCCTATTTTAATAATTTGACTCCATCCAACTCTGGAAACTTCCGTAGTTAACTGGCTTATATTCCTAAGAAGTGGAAACCTTCAGTGTACTGAGTTCTTAAGGGAACTTACTGGACAAAATACTTTAAAAAGTCTTAAAAACATGCAGAAATTGCCAAAGCAGATGATAAAACATGAGAAGCCAAATAATTTGTTATATTTCAACCACCTTATGATACTTCACTGAGTGAGGGCCAAATAGCTCTCCAGACTCTATTTTCATTATTATGGTAACCCAGTGTACCATGCTCACTTAATGTATATCCTCAAATATATTCATGACATACAGAAATATTCTTGCTTTCCTCCTTTAGAAGGCACAATGCCTATGACCAACCTGTGACAGGACCCCAGCTCCTCCATGCTTTCCTCAATTTATAATTGTCCCATGTAGAGACACTTGTGGCCACAACCCAGATCAGAGCTGACTCAGGTTAACAGCTGAAAAGCACAAGGAAGCATCTTAGATCTCTGAAAGCCAAAGGAAACAGAAGTGGGGCTTAAATCCAGAATTCTTTCACCCTCATCCAAGCAGAAAAAGATTAGAGAGCCGGATACCTTTGTCTCATCTGTAGCCTACCAAAACAGATGACAAAACTCCAGCTGAGTTCAAAAGGTGACACAGACAGAAGAAGAGTTGCAGAACTGTGACCTCAGCTTTAAATGAAAAGAAAATCCTATATCATTACAAGCAAACAAAATACATCATATTTGAATCCTTACTTGTGCATCTTTCAAAACTTCACAGCTTTGCCTACATGATTTTATATGTTTGTTTAAAAAAACATAGAATCTTCCTGATACAAGGACTAGTGTGAAAATATCCAGGGGAGTATCAATAAGAACAGTGTGATGGGTGAAGAGGAGTTCTAGACAGGAAGGCAAATGACAAAAGCCAGCTCCTGTCCTCCTGCCTCTGCTGAGGGGCAAGCAGCAAACTTGGGAAGAGAAAGGTCAGCACACTATTCATGCTGTCACTCTGGGAATCCCCTGCGTTGTCAGGGACTGCGTGGTGACAGCCATGAAGCCCTGACGTGTCCTTGACTCTTACAGGACACTGAAGACAATTGGCCATTATTTAGGTTCAATATCTATCTTCACCATTATTTAAATGTGAGACACTGGCAAGTGTTTCCAAAGAAATAGTACTGGCGTGATTTTCTAAAGAGGGAGACTGATTTATTTTCAAGCCTTATCTGCGATTCGAGTCACAGCAACAATAAGCCTCAGCCAAGCTGTACACTAAACTAATTTTCTGGTAGCAGTTCTGCAAGAAAACTTGGATTGACAAAACTTAAGCATAAGAAACATTTACTATTAAGACAGTTAATAGCCCTAAACTCAGGGAAAGGGGAAAGCATTTCTTTCAAATTTCAGAAACTATTAAAAATATAAGACAGAGAGAGAAATATGTTTGCTATCAAAGGAAAGATAATCAATCCTTCAAATGCAGAAGTATCAAGCAGTAAAGAATTCTCTCACCATGCCTAATGGCAATTCTTTGCTGCCTTCCCTCCCTAACTGCTCTTGGCATTCAGCTGGACAAGAGGGATAAAAAACCACTTTACAGTCACACACACAAGCAAAAATGAGCTGTGGCAAAGGAGACACCCCACAGTGAATGAAAAGCTGGTGTGCTCTTATGCAAATTCTGTGCATCAGTGAACCAGATTCCAGTCCAACAGAACAACCTTCAGGAGATATATAAGGCTGTTAGTGTAACTGATACCTGGTTGAAAATGAAGGAGGGGAGGGGGATGAGAACACAAGCATGTAGGATTATTAAAAGAGCAGCCCAGCAGAGTCCTAGTGAAACATATGAGAAATGACAAAAATGATGTCTCTGAAGAGGACTCTAGGAATAATATGTCACCTAGCCTGTGTGCCAGAAACCAGGAAGTGGAAGTATTAAAATGAAGCTTATTGTAAGCTTTTGAAAACTAGGTGAGAACACTGGCCACTCAATTATTTTTCTTTAATTCAGAGGCTGCCCATGTGAAACACTCTGAAGACAAGTAATTGGATGATCAGCCTCACCCTGGTCCTAACTGAAATAGGCAGGCAGAAGGAAAGCAGAGAATAAATTGCAGCCTTTGCGCTCACAAAGTGGGATTATCCCTGTACATTTTACATCATTTTCTGCCTCTCCATCTGCCTTCTGTACATTTCAAGATTTCCAAATCTGCACAGACAAGTGTAGGATAACTGCAGAGTTAAGCTCCACTGACCTGTAATACTTTCCTAAGTATCACTCAAAAGGTGTCACAGCACATTAACAACTCCCTCCATGCTGTGGTATATGGGAAGGGATGTATATTTATTACAATACATTTCTCTCTCTGACCATCTTTTGAT
Source organism: Illadopsis cleaveri (assembly GCA_013399915.1). Lineage (NCBI taxonomy): Eukaryota > Metazoa > Chordata > Aves > Passeriformes > Timaliidae > Illadopsis > Illadopsis cleaveri. The sequence goes on from VXBB01012525.1 coordinate 1,374,718, forward strand.
ATCTGGTTCTGCATCCCTTGCTCTCTTCCTTCAGGGAATCACATCCAATTCAGCCCTATGTACACATAGGGTGTATCGTCATGAAAACTGTATAAAAACTCTGAAACTCACAGCATGGCTGCCAGGTCCCCAGCAAGATTATACTCCAATGCACCACTCCTGCTGCATTGCACTGCCTGTCCATGCTGACATACCCCCAGTGGAAACAGGGCTTAACAAAACCATGACCAGGTATGAACGTGTCTTACGCTTCTGAATAGCAAAGTTGAGGCCTGGTAAACAAAAGAATTTTACAAAAGACATCTTACTCTTTTTGGATTACAGTGACCTGCTTACAAGATCTTGATGCTGTGCAGTAGTAGAATGGGTGAGGAAGACATTTCCCCATTTCCTGTGCATTAACACTTCACTTTCTTGAGAGCAACTGCAAGGGGCTTGGAGATCTTAGCAACCAACCCCCTCCCTTGCAGTAAGCAGCACTCTGAGAAATGGGTCCATGTCATCGGTCTGCTGGGAGTTCAAATGTCATCTGTCTGGGACTCCTTTAAAGGAACAAAATCTCTGACATTGGAACTGGAACACAGGGCATGTTAGGGAATACCAGGAGCTGAGAGGACAGACTCCCTTTGATAGATCAGTTCCCTAAAGATAAGCTGCATGCATTGTTGGTCTGCTATCTGCTAAACACACTCCTGCGATAAGGTATTTCCAGCACTATTACATTCTTCTAAGTAGGGCTCCGTGCTAAATATGGAAAAAAAATTTCAAAAAATAACAATTAGGTTGTGTCCAAGGTTAAATCCATACTATCAGCAAAATTGGCTGGGTATAAAGTCATATTATTCAGCCTGAACATAAATTTGGAAGCTTATTGTGGTATTCGTGTCCCTGGGCTTCTCACCACAACTTCTCTAATTTCCCCCTCAAAATACTGTGACTTCCTTGTTGCCTCATTTCACTTGAAAAGGGAAAAGATATTTTAAATATGAGTTTGGATTCAGAATTCATGGAATCATTCGCTTTGCAAACACTGCAGTCAGAGAAGGCAGTGATCTGTTCATGAAGAGGAGAATGAGACCAAACCTGGTTGATACAAAAATCTCCAGACCATTCCTTTGCATGGGCATGGCCTCAGAGTTCAAGTTTTCAGGGCAGAAGACACCAAAGGCTGTGGGATAATGCAACCAGCTACAAACAGGTCTGGACAACATAACTGACTGGAGGGCAAAAGTAAACAGAGGTGGAGCAAAAACAATCCAAATTATGCATCCTGCGTGGATGCACATTCACCTTCAGGGGAGTCAGTCTGCAGCCCTGGAGATGTGTCATCTTCAAGTGAATAATATTTACTTTGATGCACAAAGACAAATGCCATTTTCAGTTGCTGCAAGCTGGTTTACCTTTTAACCAAATAGATTCACATGTCAAGCTGTGACAACTTGAAAAGTAATATAGAAGAACTATAGGAAAACTATATATTTTTAAAAGGTATCAATGTATCACTTTGTCCTTGTGGAAAACTATTGCACCTCATTGTAAATATTTAAAATATTTAAAACACCTACTGCTATTCTAGACTTTTCACTGAAGATTAAGTTATTTACAAAAGTTGGCAAAGACACTGGGATGTCCATGACTGTTCATTCTTATTACTTTTATCAGCTTAAGTTTCTATTAAGTTAACAATTACATTGAGGAAGACTAATGGATACTTGGCACAGAATATCAAGGACCTCTACAAAACTGAATATTTTGTTAAAGCACATTTCTAATAATCTCTTCCTCATAAGCATTCCCAGCTTGTAACAAAATAATGCCTGCAAGTTCATTTCAAGGACAATACTTTATATAAATATCAGAAGTTATGACATTCTCATTGGCTTAATTAGGATAAGACAACCTGAAAAGAGCAGGTGGTTTTTAATTAAACTATGTCTTGGAACAGCATAAAATGCTAATGTACAGTATGACCAGTAACACTGGTAAAATACTAATTTTTGTGAAATAAGGTTCTGATCCAGGACACCAGCCATACCAGCAGATCATCAGTGCTGGACCACCAGCCCTGGAGAACTTCTATATGAACACAGAATTCTAATATTTTCCTCCGATTGAAGAAAGTTCCAGATTGTACTTTAATCACTCAGGTTTTCACCACTTAGCAATTATTATAACAATGCATACATTAATAACCTTGTTTCAAATATTAATTTAATAACAGCAATTGGAACTTTACACAGGATTAGAGGAATCAGCATCTAAACCTTCCCAGAAAGCAAGGATATAGTAAATGACATGTTCTCATGATGCTTTTAGGTACTGTATAGATGGGACGTAATTAAAGTAAGACCTAATTAAAGCTTTTCTTCCCCAGAGACAGACAGGGAAAACATAACTCACTGTATTCTCGAGCACAAAAGAGTCTAAAATTGTCTTCACAATTACACAACTGTAGATTCTGAGTACAGCAAATGAGAAATACAGTGACAGTTGGGAATTAGTGTTGTTTCTACCTCTTCCCATTTCAATCTGAACTAATTTCTAATCCCTTGAAACAAAGCAGTCAGGGTCTATTCTGCTTAGTATAGAAAACTTGTTTTTTGTAGCTTACTGCTAAAAAAAAAGATTGTATAGGTGATTCTGCTTATGCTAAACAGAACTGCTTTCAGTGGTGCACCACAAAAATCCACCTGCGTGGAACCAGCCACTTCAAAGTGTGTTCTTGGGCAACTTACATAACCCTTGGTTAACAACTGTTTTTCTTTGTGGCAGTACTCACCACTTACTATCTGTAGGCAGAGAAAACAATGCATCCAAGAAGCCACCACATCAGTGAGCCCTGTAAAAACTGGTGGTCGCTTTATGTCTGGTGTGAGATCTCTGAGATTATGGCTGGCCTCAGTGCCCTATGTGATGCATGGGGAGACACTGAAGAGAAAAAAGAAAAAGAAAACAAACAAACCAGCAGCACGTGGCAAAGCCAGGACTCTACATGAAGTGACACACTGAACTTCAGTCCCTCTTGAACCTGAAGCATTGATTCAGGGTTCCCTAGAACTCCTTCTGCCTACTTCTATTCTAATTTGTGCCTCCATCTCTTAAGGATGTTTGGCAAACATAAAAGTACTCTGAAATCCTTACACAGAAAGTTCCCAGAGCAAACAACCTCCACCTCTGTGTCTTCCAAAGAGCAGCTAAAGGTAAAGTGTGCTAAGGAAAGGTGCCACCCATCAGGATTTTCTACAACAGCACAGAGCCAGCAGCAAACACTCCAACAGTGGGGGTCCTACCACAGAGGCTCCCACAGTCAGCTGAGGTGAACTGAATGTCTCTGCTGTCCACCACTTCCACTGCAGGTGGGTAAGGGAAGGGCAGTCTGCCTGCTCAGAGCCCTCACCAGGTGAAACTATCCATGGGTCAAGGGTTTTGTCAAGGGAATATGACCAAGAAGGCTGGGCTGCATTAATATTGAGAGCTGATTATTTTACATCTGCTTTAGGGCTGTTACAAAATTATTGCCTGGGCTAAAGAAGGGCCTAAAACAAGGTGAAAAACTCCTTTTGAAAGTTAGTCAGTCTGTGTTAAAACATGAACTAAAATAGTGGAGTAACAGGTGGCCTTAGGCTTAGCTGACCAGCTCTGAAGGGCTGTACCAGGTGTTGCACAAGTGCCCGTGACTGGATCCCTGTGCAGAAGATTTGTGCCCTCAGCAGTCACCACGCAGTAGTTGGTTTGGGTTCCAGCATGATGCAGAAGGAAAGCCCAGCTTATAAAGGCAGAGCTGGGCCTCTCATTTCTACCATCACAGTCATAGTGGATGTCAGTCAGAGTGGAAATGAGAGAACAGACATCTGCCAGTCAGCACAGAATTACAGTCATTGTCTCTTCTTTCAGTTCCTTGCTCTGCAGAATGGGATAAGTTTCTCCTGAAATGATTGTGGTATAAAGAGGCAAGAAACTTAGCTTTGAAATCCTCTGCTGGAAGCACTTACAGAAGCTGAGCAATGTAACTTGAGAAACATAATTCTTTTAGAAATCTATTCTAGACACACTGCTATACTAAATTTTCCTGAGCATAGGTGATTTTTAGCAGAATTTTCTTTATTTATAGGGACATGGGAAAGAGAGTGGGATAAAGAGTTGCAGCATGACTAGTAAACAGATGCAAAATTTTTTAGGTCACAAAACTACAGCAGGTCACAGAGCTCTGTAAGATCTTCCAATTGCTTCACTTTGCCTCCAAAAGCCACTGAAGCTCTTTGTGCTCTCTGAGCACAGCAGAGAATGATAAGGCCAGTTCTCCCACTAAATAATTGTGGTTGAATTCTGAACAAACAGACCTCTGTAGGATAGTGCTATTTACAATTACTCATATTAGTGAACATGAGCATATATAAACACTCCAACCAGAACACGAGCATTTTGGTCAATGAACCAGCAAACAACAGGAAGAAAAAGGCAAAATCACTGCCAAAAAAAGGACGGGAATAAAACATCCAGTCTGGGAAGAAGCAGTAACTTTGGCATTTCAATTTATCTGACCAGAATTTCAGGTTTAAGGTATTTTTTTCCTTCTTCACATTATTCCTCCATTTTCTGAGGCCCTTAGGTGCTATAGTGTGGGCAGCTGAATTTGCTCTTCTGTTTCTATTCCCAGGATAACAATAAGCATTCACCAGATCAAATCTGATTTGTACCAGCATAGCTTTTGGCCTGTGCCTCCTTGACCACACAGCCCACAGATGGGTTTTATCTAAGTTCAAAATAATATAATGGATTACTTAAAGCATCTCCTGATGACAAAGCACTTTTAAGCATATTCATGGTGCAGGACTGAGAAAGGACAGCTGGACGTCTGCAGGAACAAATGTGGTGCTTGTTTATAGGCAGGGTTTGCAGAGCCCCAGCAGTGATGCTCTGAGTCAATGCATCCTCCAGCTACCCAGGTCAGCACCATGTGTGTTGAGGTCACGTTAACCCTTCTGCACTTGCAGCAAAGTGTTCCTGTAAATGATTGCTTACACCAGCTTTCCACTCCAGAAACACTCTCTGAGGGTCTTGTGTTGATAACACACTGACAGTGAATCAGACCCTGAGAATTTGACAGTAGACCAGCAATTAACTTTTAAACATACTGCCCAGCTGTGGAATTATTGAATCTAAATAAACTGCATGTCTAAGGCAATTTTCTTCCTTGCATGACAAACCTAGGTTGCTTTTAATCTGATCCCTAAATAGACCTCTCCCATTTGCATTTAGCCAAATATTTTGCTGTAAAACTTTAACAAGGAGAATGATGATTCACCTGAATTATAGCTATACATCTGCAGTAACTGTTTGCAAGGATGCTTGGATGCTCAACACACCCATGGGCTTGCAAAATAATCCACAGGAATGTACATTAGAAAAACACAGCCATAAACACAGCAAAATGAATGTTTGTCTGGGAACCAGTCAGTTAAAACAAATATTTTTGCTCTGAGCAATTGGAATCACAGCTAAAAGGTGTTCTCTTCACTATGAGGTACATGCATACAGTTCATATAAAAGAAATTTTTAGCTCTTAGGTCAGTAAGTGCATTCTTAAAAACTGCAAGCACAAGGGGCAGATGAAGAGCCCGAGCCCAGGTCGGCCTCGTATCACACATGAAGATTGATTGAGGCAGAGCAATTGCAATAACAAGCATTTCAATCATGCCCTAGGCCTCACTAGGAAAGCGCTTTTAAAAGGCAACAATAGAGACACTACTGCTGAGACAGGAAAACTCCAGTGTGTATCATCTGGATCTCCCAGATGCTAGGCTGTGCACTCATGATGGATTGACTTGTCTATACCACGGGAGCACGTGGGGAGCATTTTATTGTTCTCCTCTTCTGACACTATTCTTTGGACTCAGCCCCCACAGTAATGGGGCACGGGGCTGCACAGGGCCTCAGTGGCATCACATGGCTTCTTTCCTGAGCTATCATCACCATGTTCTGGTTATTACCTTTCTCCCAAAGAAAAATTCTACAGTTTCTGCTTTTCATGACTCAGAAGCCAGCTGAAAATGAGGACCATAAGCTTTAACAGCCCTAGCAGATAAAATGTATTTGATATGCTATTTTTATTCTACTGTCATGTTGCAATTAAAAGGAAAGATTTGTCACCTCCTTCTTTCCAATTAAAAATCTCCAGATGGAAGTTGACTGGGCATGCTGTAGGGGAATAAGTAGTCACATTCATCCAAGAAGATAGTAATACTTTTTGTCTACAGCATCAAAGCAGTAGTCTGAAGGTGCAGATGGGAATTTACAGAGATTCAGCAACATTTTTATACAGAAGAGGCACACATTGGATGGAAAATATAATAGAAGGAGGATGCATTCATTTGGTCAGTGATCAGAGGGACCCCAGCACTACAAATCACTGTACAATTGATCCCACAGCTTTGCAGCACATTGAGGATTTCCAGGTTGTCTGAGCAGTTTCCATTCTGCGTTGTGGGAGGGATTCTATCTGTCATAATTCCTATTTGTTCTGTCTGTGCAAGAACAAAACAGTGCACATTTGTGGTACTTGTGTCATTTCAAAGGAAAAAATACAGAAAAGCTGACCAAGTCATGGAATAGTAAAGTTTATTTGGGAGAGGAGAAAGGGGAAAAAGCAACTTTTTCCACAAAAGGATCTTGAAGCACTGGAAAACTGCTGTAGCAAAAAACAGAGACCTGAGCAGAAACTAGAGCTTTGATAGATGAACAAGAGAAACAACAGGCTGCTCAGAGCTGCATGATGAAGAGTTCTGCTCCTTCTGCTCTATCACCTCTATTCATGTCTAGTGCAGAGAGAAGAGTCTCAGGGCTCAGGGTTGCTGCTGATTTAAAAATAGATCTGCTAACCTGTGGTTTAATAGTTATAAGCAAAGAGTGCACAATTTGTTAAGTTTCAGGCCAAGTTTAGTCATATTTCCACATCACAGCAAATCCACCTACCCCTCTGGCAAGAAAATGAGAGATCATAGAATCAAGAACAAACATGTACTGCTGTAGGATGCACATTACATTACAGACACTTAAAAGTTTTCACTATAAAGCAGTTAATGATGGGCCAAAACCCCAAAGGTTTTTATCCTCCTTTCCCAGCTGTCAGCTTCAGCTGCAGATAAAACAGGATCCTGATTTGAGCTTCATAGATAAAGCCAGCAAAACATGCAAAGTTGAGATCATTCCCACGAGCACTGGTAAATTCCTCACGCACAAGACCATGGTGCTTTTCCATGTTCCTTTTCTTTTCTTTTCTTTTACAAACAGCAAAAGTACCAAAATTTTACATTTGTGCCTGGGAAACGTAGTTGTTTCTCTAAATCTGTAATCTCAACCCAAGAGTCAAAGGCCTTAAAAGTAATTGTGGCCAACTGAGAAAAAGGCAAGTGTTGCAGTGCAGGTCTGATGGAAGGAAAGCAGCCCCAATACACTCAGGGGTGTCACCAGGGATATTCCAAATTAAGGGGACTGGTATTGTTTCCTTCTATTGACTTCATTACCCACTTGATTTCAAGCAACGTGTTGTAACACAGTTCTATAAACAAAATGCTTGTATTCATATTGACAGAGCCTGTGAAATCTGTGGAAATTATTATTTGTACTAAAAAGCAGAAGAAAACAAGACTCCTGACTTCCTCAAATATATGAAATTTGCACCAAAATCGGATTACAAATTTATGTGTAATAGCTGATTTACTGATTAGTTCTGAGGGAGCATAGAGAATAAAATCATTTCCCAGAGATTAGAACATGACTTTTGGACAATGAAAAGTGCGTCAGTCATCCATTCCTCTGAAATAAGTGTCATTCATCTTAATATGCATTCCTGTCCTCTTGCTTCATTTCAGTTGGAAAAGAATCTGGTAAAACTTGGTATATTTTTATATAAACTAAGCAGTGAAAGAATTATTTGCTCTGAGTATTACTTAAGACTGAATATATAGTCTTTTTTTTTTTAATGTGGGTTGGGATGAAAACTATTTTTTTTTCATTTTGCACATATCAGATCTACAAAAGAAATATAACACACTTTTAGAATTCCAGGGTGTACTTTTTTAAATCTTCAACTACATTAATTCTCGTGTTCTTCATATTTGAAAAAGAAAAAATTAAAAAAAGACAGGTTATTAAGTGATTTAAATCACAGCAGAGCCTTTACAACTGACTCAACAGCCAGCAGTGAAAAGAGCCAGATTCGAGATGAAATGGACTGTAACATATTTACAGAAGAAAGTAAGGAACATAACCTTCGACTTTCCCTTAGGCCTCATAAAAGAGGTTCAGATGTGATTTAAGAGACCTGAGGAAGGAAGGTACAGAGCACAGCAGGCTTATTTGATGAAAAAAAAAAAAAGAAAAAAAAACCCGGCTAAACTCTCCAAAATTTAGTTACTTAAAATATTATAAGCTCAATTATTTGCAATTAATTATATATCTTTCATCCTCTCTTCTTTCAAGAGACAATAACAAACAGTGTAAAAATCTATTACTAAATTGATGTAATTCTATGTAAAGTATTCCTAAAGAAGAAAAAAAATTAAAAATCAGAAGTTTTCTTTTCAGTCAGTTTAGAGCAACAGCAACTAAACAGGAGCCTGCTTTTTCCCTCTGGCAGTGAAGTTCAGACCTGCACCAAAATCCTAATTGCCCCTGCAAGAAGGTTTCTCAGTATAGTGTGAAAAATTGAGGGGACACTAGAGGGAAATTCAGAATTTGCTTGAAGATAACTCAATTACTTCATTTCTCCATCACCACAACTATTTCATTTCTCCACAAAATTTCACCAGACCCATGTTACCCATGGCATCTTCCTTCATTCTTCCAGTGTATCGGACACCAACACAAGTGTTCCGAAAAACCTGATGTCCCATAAGATATTTCCATATTTAGTGAAGCAGAAAAAAGAAGAAGCAAAAAGAAAAAAAAAAAAAAATCAGTCAGGTCCTCTATGAATCATGGTGTGGTTTGAAGCCTGAATTCCTTAACAATAATGGTTTTGCTGACACATAATGTTTTTATTTGCCTTCAGAACTGTCTGTGTTAATACTGAGTAATTCCGCTTGGAAAATATTTACATTAAAGTATTTATTCTTATGTCACAGCCATAGATAGTGTCTTCTCTAAAGGGAAAGAGGAGTCAGGAAATGACTAATATTGAAGCCAATTTAATGTGCTGCCCTGGGATATCCTACCAGAAATATAATATGTGCATGAGGGTTATGACTCCAACCTCAGCCACCACCACTTGGGAGACACAAGGGTGGACTAGCCCTGAGGATTTGGACACCCCTCTGCATCCAGTCAGTCAGACAAAAAACTTTTAGAAGTTCCCAGCACAGTGATGGTTTTCAAAACCAGTCCAGTGTGGCCTGCAAACATGGTTTAGAGTCTTGTATAATATTTGCAGAATGAACTAATACCTCAGGCAGAGAACTATTTGCCATATTTCACTAATAGCACACCATTTTCCCGTACCAATCCCAAATTCACTCTAAACAGGCATTCTCATTTGGAGACAGAGGGAATACAATGCATTGTAATGTGGGTGAAGGGATTAATGATATCTTCTGGAAAGACAGTCTGTGGAGAACAAATAGAATAATTAAGGGCTATGCTGATTGATTTAAGTTGTGAGGCAATAGGGACCTCAATGATTCTGAACTCAGAACTATGAAGACACCAAAGCTCAGGAAAAAGCTGAACTGGGCATTAGCAGTTATATTAACAGTTAATTTGGGAATCCAAAATCAAGCTTTCAGACTAATTTTTACACCCCATAGTAAAAAAATCTGAGAGAGCAGGACAGCAAAAGTAAAACAGAAGAACACTTACAGAATGCAATTCCTAGTAATTATTGTCTGTAATAATATCTAATCACACTTTTTACAAACGAGTTTGCATTTCACTAGAGAGTTTGTAAATTATATGGTAAGGTGTGATTAGAAAGATCTTTACCGATGCTTTTGTTTGACAAAGCATCCAAGATGCCTTTGCATCAGTTTAAAAATACTCAATTGTGGGTAAGAAATATAACAGCACCTCTTTGTGTTACATTTAAAAGTTAAACTTTAAATGGTCTACAGTGGTTTCAAAGCTGTGAATTGCAATTGAATGCGTCCTTCTGAAAACAAAGTCGTTGCCTCTGTTAAAAATCTTGCCCAGAAAACTTTCTCCACACAGTGTTTGCTGTAAAAGGACTGCCCAGTTCAGGCAGAAACAAGCTTTTCTGAGAAGCTGGGAAATCATAGTTAAATAGCATAAAGAGGGGACTAGAAAGGAACTTCCCAATGATGAAAACAGGGAGTAGGACAGTGCAATGTGCTGCTGAGCATCAAGAGCAAAATGTTTCCCAACATTGTCAAAGTAGGCTGTAGGCAAACCCACCAGACTGAGGTGCTGAATGTGACTCTGCCTATAATACCGATTTAAAACTGAGAACAGAGAAATAAAACTGAAAGAACAGAATAAAACATTACCCACGTCATGTGTTATTCTTCACAGCCATATCCAAAGATGAACATCCCAGGAATTCTGCAGATGTCTCTCTTAAATTCCTAACAGAAGATAAATATCTGCTGGAACTGAAACAGAACCAAGCAGATAAATATTTCAGGTTGAAAATGCCCAAAGGACTTTGCATGTCTTCAATACCTCTTTGGACTCTCTGACTGTGGGAGACAGCAGTGAAATTCAGTGTGAAGCAAAGCCACATAACAGAGACACAATTAAGATATGTCTTAGTCTCTAAAAATTCGGCTTCCAAACACAGCAGGTTCTCTGTTTGCTTTGCATGACTGGAGGAGAAAATCCAAACATGATACATCACTTTCCCTTTTGAACTTGCACTTTCAAACATTTCCAACAGCCTGTGCAGGAGGCAATCAAGGAGCTAATGAGATCGTACATATGGCCTTTGGATGTTGTGGCCATTGTGTGCCCCACAGGCCACAGAGCCTGCTGTACACCACTCCTTCATGACATCTGTCCCCTCGCAGGACAACCCACCTGGCAGCACCTAGGAGCTGGAGAGCCAGTTGTCTCTGTTGTGGTGGGGACAAAAGGTTGACAAAAGGGCACTATTCATGGGGCTCCGTGACAGATTGTGCAGCACAGCATGGGCTCCTGGCACCATCCTCTGCTCCCAGTGTCCTCCTGAAGGGAGAGGGCTGAAGGCAGAGTGTTTTCCCATCAGTTATTATCATTTATAAATTATGGATGGAGAAACAGTGCAAAAAACTTGCATTTTGTCAGTGTTCCTGCCCACAAATCATGTGAACTTTTCCCAGTTGTTTGGCAGACGTGGAGCAGACTGCCTGCTGTGCATAACCTGTGCAATGGCCAGTCTGACACCTTGGTTGTTGGCAAATTGTTTATTTGGTCACTTACCCATGGTTACAAAGAACATTGTTACATTGTGCTACTTTTATAAATATTTCTAGGCTTGCTTTTTAAAAGTGGCCATTGCTTTTCAAAAGTGAGCAGCCCACAGTGCTCTTAGGTGAACTAGAGCTAAGGAAAGTCCAGCTCTGCTTCTCTAAATCTCTGACAGTTTGCTCAAGAGATGGATGAATTTATAAAGCTGGAAAGCATTCTTTCTGAGAATAGTGACATGAGACAGATGTTAATCCTATTCCCTAATATTTTTTCCCTGAGACAGACAGCTGTGAGACTGAATTTACCTTTGTCATGATATAATATGCAAACTCTTGTTTCTCTGTTTCTCTGTCTTTAAAAAAAAGCTATTTTTTTCCAGAGAAAAATGTACGAAGACATGCCTGAGTATTGCCATGGGCACCTTTAATGAAGATTTAAAAGATATTTCAGATGGAAACCCTGGCAAACCTTTCCTCCTCCCCAAAACAATCAACTGCCAACAGCAAATATTTCTGCTGGCAAACACTTTTCTGCTCTATAAAATCCTTCTCTATTAGAAACCTTCTTCCCCAAAGGCCTGGTAAAAAGGGTTTAGAAAACTCCGTGAATATTGTCGAGTGGAGGCTGCACTTTGCCTTAGGGCCAGAAGGGACCATTAGATCATCTCATCTAACACCTGCATTAAAAAAAGGGAAAAAACCCAAGCCCACACCACAATAGAACAACACAAGAAAACCCCCAGACTTTCACCCACCCACTTCTGTATACAGTCAGCAAAATGTGCTTACTTAGCAAATATCTTCCACAAAGTCATTCCTTTGCCCTTGATCATCAAGAAATAGAGACTCCATTCAGCAGTTTCAGCAGGCTCCACTTTTTTTATCTCTATGGAAAAACTATATTATATATCTCAAGAATTATTCCCACTAATGGGCTCCCCCAGTTCTGGTACCTGTGTTGGTATCTCTCAAATGCTACCCTGTGCATGCAGATTCTATGTCTCATTAAGTGGATGTTATAGTGCAATATTGAACATATTCGTAATTTAGGAGCCAAGTTGTTATAAAATTTGCAGTTTGCCCATCAGTAATTGCACTGTGCTGAACGTGTAAGGTGGACATATGTTCTGTGGGTATTGACATATGTTCTGTGGGGATTGAGCCTAAGCCTGAATCTGGAGACAGGTTTTGATTGATACTGAATTACATTGATTTATCCTCATCTGTAAAGTCAATGGACTCCAGCTGTTAAAGCTTCTTTCTATGTTACCCCTGCTTAGGCAGAAACCTTGCTTTTTTCATTTCACAAGAGTAATTCTTAATCACAAAATCAGAGAGAAAACTTATTTCACTATGTATTTGTTTAAAAATTATAAAAGGTTTTAAATTTCTAATAAATTCATAACTTACTACATCCATATTAAAAAACATTGGCACTGGCATGTAACTTCCAAAGAAAATTTATGTTAATATCTTACGTATTTAACATTATAGCACATTACTGAACAGTTTGCTAGAACTTCCCGTTTATAATTCTTTACATGTTCTTTGCCTACCCTTGTTTGCTGGAACTTTTCCCACTTGGGGAAAAAATCCAGATTGGAGTTTTGTTCTCTGTTTATCAGCATATGATTATTTTGGCTCTGGGCCTCTACAGCTATGTTGGTTTCCCGCAGTATAAAGAAGAGAAGACATTTCTGCCTTTTTGAGAGAAATTGTAACACTAATACAAAACGACATCCATTGTCCTTGTAAGAAAAAAAGATAAAAAATAATGAGGAGAGAAAAAGAGTACCAGAAGTTTAACCAGGAATAAATCCAACAAAAATGGAGGAATGAGGGCTTTTGAACGGGTATTGTGCCATAGACTGCAGAGTCAGCACAATGAAGGCTTGTGTTTGGGTGCACACATGACATGGCACTGATCATTGTCCAGCCAGGGTCACTGGGAAGAACTTTTGTGGGATTGGTCTGCACAGGGTCAGGTCTGACACCTAATAAACAGCTCTAATATGCAAGCTCTGTTTTGTCTGCTGTGAACGGTTTTGCCAAGAGAAGAGCTAAAGGATGATAACACCTGAAAAAATCTTCCCAAATTACACTCTTCCCTGAGTGATAGTCCCACTGACCAATTTGTGCTGTTTATTTACAATAGCTGTAAGGATTTCAGAACAACCACAGGCAGTACTTTTGAATTTGCATGCTTGCCCATCCAGAGATAAGGAAGTACTTTGCAAACACTGGCTCTTAATTATTTGGGGAAATCCTTTTATCCTCAAATGCCACCCCTCTGAGGCATGCATGGGAAATTGCTTTCTCCAACACCGATGCACGTAGACTTTCTTATGGACAAATATAGATGAATTTTTGTACCACACAGCCTTCTTATCTCTGCATAGCATCATCATAAGCTTTCTCCTGTGTCAAAAACTATGCTAACCATTTGCAATAGGCAGATTTTTTTTACTCTGGGAGACAAAAAAAAAAAGATTTACTGGTTTACTATAATTTATGGAAGAAACTATATCATTATAGAAGAGCCTTCATCTTTCACAGCCAGAAAAAAAAAATAGCATCATGCTCTGCTTTCAGATGCCTCCACTGGGAGGCATCCCTCAAACTCCAGATAACACTGGCAGGCATAAGATGAGCTCCAGTCTCCTCCCAGAGTGGAAGAGGAATTGAAGCTCAGACATGAGGATTTATAAAGTTGCTTGAGGAAAGCAACTGCAATTAAAAGACATATGTTCAAAACAAATCTTGGAATTTGTGAAAATCTGCAGGGCTGAGGCACCTACCTACAGCTAAAATATGCTCAAGTATTTTATTGATTTAGGAGCACAGCTGGGAGGAAAGAGGTTCTTGTGAGAGTCAGCTCCAGCTCCCAAATGTCCGTCAATGAGGAAATTAGAAAGCAGATACACGTTTGTCACTATTCACACTCTGTTCTAAACAACCTGCACTGACTTCAGGCTTAGAGCAAATCTTGCTCAAAATCGTGTGCTAGCTGGAGAAAGAAGTCACCAGTATAAAATTACAGACTCAGCATTAGGAACATGGCTGTGAAAACCTACAGGACGATACTGCTTCCTTACAGTACTAAACTGATCATTTCTGCAGTTCCTACATTAGAACTCTATATAGGCAGCTCAGCACTTTGAACACAGCATAATAATTCCCCACAAACAGCTACAGATCACATTAACCCATTTACATGCACAGCAGTTGAAATCTCAATGGCTATCAAAGCATTTAATAAATTACAGCCCACGATATGCAGACAGAATAGGTGAACTGTGTTGTGGGTTCCTGGACACTGCAGAAAATCTCCCACATCTCCTTCCAGGAAGATAAAATAGCAGGTAGGTGGTTAGAGTTAATTCCCTGTAGTAGAGTATCAGCTACTTATCCAAATTAATGAATAACTTAATGTTAATTTCAGCCCTGTTGCAGACAAACACACATGGATCATCAATATTAAATTGTTTCCAGTTGCAGAACAGCAGTTTATTATCTGATACTGTACACAAGCAGAATAATCTCCTCTCCTTAGCCACATAACTTTCCCTCTGGCTGGAAGTTTGTGGGTTACAGGAGGTTATTGTTGGGAACACAAGGAATGATCACTTTTAAAGATCCTGACACGGGGAAAGTTGTCTGTTCTGAAGATCCAGTAATTACAAAAAGCACCTATCCATGAAGAGCTGTATTCAGCTAAAGAATTAAGATCATATTGTCTTCATTCTGTTTTAATTTGCTAATTTTCTTATATTGCCCTCTTAGAAATATTATATTTCAAGTCAAGTGATCAGAGCTCACTGAGCACAGATCAGCTGTGTATTAAAGATGAATTAAAGTTTTAATTTAATTAAAGGTTAATTAAAGACTGGGCATAAAGAACCCTCCAGACCAAGTGCCTGTCATCCTATCTAAGCATTGCTATTAAAGTCATTTCTACAGCTTTACTTTCAATATCTCAATTCCTCTCCAAGTCTTTTCAAAGTGCCAATCTAATGTCTCATTTTTACTGCTTCTCTCCATCTCCAGATTTGTCAGACACAATTTATTCCTTATGAATCAGAAGTAGTAGGTTTTCTCAGCTGATATTTCTCCAGATGCTTCATCATCTCACATCTTATTAACTCTCCAGGATATTGCCTGCCAGTAAGATTAGGCACATAAACTTGTAATTGTTTGTCTCTTGCCCTTCCCAATGGCTCCCATGCTAACAGGTCTGACCAGAAAGGTCAGCCAGAGAAGGCACATGGAGAGCTGTTCACATGTCACATGCAGGGTATTTTTTCACTCATTCAGTCACCACAGAATTTTCAACTTTATATATTGAAAACATATATCTACTGGCACAAAACCTGCTAATCCAGTGGTGAAATGGGAATGAAACAGTTATAAATAAAGAGAGGAGAAAGGAAGAGGGGAAGATGTTTCCCACACCTATCATTTGAAATCTCATCACTGAAAAAAAATCTGTCTTGCAAATACTCTTTGGTGTCTGGTGGATTTCAAGTTGCTACTAGTCTTCAGGTTATGCCCTGAAAGGAGCAGGAACAGTAGAAAGAGCAAGATGTGACAAGAGAGCTGGCAGGAATCCAGAAGGTATCATTTTCACTGTGCTGATTTGAGACATTTTTAATGTTGGGGATAACTTCCTTGAATTCTTAGGCATTCAAACTGTATTTATGCTAAGCTTTACTGCACATTTCTGTAAAGGTTGTGTCATTGCTATCTTTACAGTTGCCTTAGACCAGGCAACAGAAAAAACAACAGTGTTAACAACACAGCAAGCGTCAATCCTTGTGTTTTTTGAGCCAAAAGACCTCAAGTACATTTAGAGACAGCATGAACATAGCAGAAAGTTCAGTAGGAATTTTCTACTTAAAAAAAAAATTGCTAGCACTGGAAAGCTACACAAAATCTTCATCTTCTGCTGCTGCCCAAATTCAGGCTTACCTCAATGTCATTAAATAGCTTTCTTCCAAAATTGAAGACTTTACATAGTTTTAGAGTACAAAACATGTCTGTGCTTATGCAGGGGCTTCCCTCCTCTTCTAAATGTTTGAAAACCAGACACAGGTATCTACCTAGAGACTGACTAAACATCCTTGCTATGGGCACATGGGCACACAATCTCATCTGTTCATTCAGTATGCTATGAGGGAGGTTATTTAGTTTATCCTAAAGAATGTCATCAATATTTTTTGAAAACTATGTTAAATGGAACTTTAAACTGATCACCCTTGACCTTCTGTACACAACAGCACTCAGAAATTCCTTCATTTTTTCCTCTCATATTCTCAGAAGAGCTGACTGTTCCTAGATGACACTCCATCACGTACCATTGGTAGCCTCTACCCCTCACATCCTCCTCAGGTGGTTACTGCACTAACCAATCTCTCCATCATCCTTCCTCACATTCACATTCTTCCTCTCATTAACCTCCTCACAAAAGGGCCTGCTGTTTAGATCCTCTTGGGAATTAGCTATCTGCAGCTTTCAGGCTTACCACCAGCTCATCCCTCTCAATAGTCTCAAAATTAAATTAGAAATCCCAGGACTTTCTTTGATTGCCTCTCCTCTCCACAGATATTTCTGTCCACAAGGCTTATTAAGTGCTCTTTCATAGCAGCTGCACAATTCCATAAATCCTGCAGCCTGTGTGCTTGTTTGCCTGTATGTCATCTATGTCATGTTTTCAAATTTGATTTCCTCTAATGCTGCCATTTCAATCTTCCTTATCCTTACCAGAAAAATAGATGGAGATGTCCCCTCTTTATTTATATAAGCACTAAAAAGCTCATATAAATTCTCACACACAAAGATTTGCTGCCTTGTACTACTTGCTGGACTTCTGGTGAACACAGTTTGTTGTGCTGTTGTGCTTTCAAAGCCCTGTCCCTCAGACTGATCCTAAATAAATGTAACCTGTGACCACAGGCAGGAAAAAGGTGCCAAAGCTGAGAGCAAAAAAAAGCCTCCTGTAATAAACCCTGGAGAAGGATTCCACAGACATCCTGCTGTTACAGGTTGATAGCACCACACAACATAAAAAATCTGCTCCCCAGAAAGCCTATGTGCAAAACCTCTTTTCTAATGCTCTGCTCCCTCTTTTCCACTGGTTAGAGGGACTGGAACATCTTTCTGCTCCTCCTGTTAAAATGTATTCATGAAGGATCATGATCCAAGGTGAAATCTTGGCATCAGGAAAGCCGAGTGGCCATTAACATCAAAAGGAAACAAAACTTTGCCCAAAGGTTCCTTCGCCCAAAGGAACAAGCACAGTCATCTTGTCAAGTTTCTGCATGCAGAGCTGGATTAACTCCGTAGATTAAGGCACTCTATCATCTCCTGAGCATTTACAATTTATTTCATCTAATACCAAGTATGAATTTTGTAACTAGCTATTGCATATTAGGCTCCCTCATTTTTATGATTTATGTTGCTCGTCTCTTGGCATCCACCTCATAACATAAATCAAACCATGTATAAAAATCATTGCCAAAAAGAAATAAAATTTATGCACAACTCATGCATAAATTTGTGGTCATGCAGCACCTTTAACTGTAAAAGATGTTCTCTAATCAATTTAAGGTGCGTTATCTTTCTTATCTCAGAGCTCTAAAAATATATGTTATATTGAAAACCTATTCACAGCACTCCCCAAAAGCTGTACTTCAAACACTAACTCAGTCTCTGTGGCCAAAAACCACAGAAATACCACTTTGGTCCTGATTTTTAGCAAAGAATTATTACTAATAGAATTCAGTGTTCTTGAAGCACAAATGAAAGGTAACACCTAATGTGAAGTACTTTCATCATCTCTCATGTGATTCAGTGTTTTCTCTGGTGCTGTTGTTGGCTTTATGTGAATGTGATTAGTTAAAGAATTACAGTTGTACATAAAGTCTGTAAAGACAAAGCAAGCTGTATGTACCACAGAGGTAAATATAAAAAAAATGCCAGTGCTGTTGCTCTCCAAGATTTTTCACTGAAGAGTTGCATATGATAAAAGGTAAATTTACCTTTATTAAGAGTTTTGATGAGTGGAAACATTATTTTGTATGTTTCCAAAACAAGTAGTTAATTTTTCTAATTATTGATAAGCTTTTTTCTGGTTTCTTGGAGTTTTTTTTTTCTTTTAAAGTTTCTTTAAAAGTGTTCCGAACCCAACTAAAATGACAATAAAATCCATTAAAAAACAAGTTATACTCTTAAGATATTTGTGGAAATACAAAAACAAGCACATTTTTCATGCTTAAAAACTAGAATGAAGTCATAGATATACGAGATCAACAGTTTTGGGCAAAATCATCTTTCTTGCAAAAAAAGATAGATATATATCCCCCAGTAAAGAAACAGCTTCAAGTATTTTTTTCAGACCTGTCAGCAGATATGGGGATGAAAACACACTGCAGCCCCCCTCTAGGTACTTCAGTGCTATTAAAAATGTAATTCAAGAAGCATAAAATCCCAAGGAAAATGAGCAAGAGAGGCCTCCTGTTTATCATAATCATTAATTAAAATAAAAATAATTGCATTTATATAGATCTCTAGCTGCTGGATGAAAGACACAGAGTTCTTGACAAAATTTCCACCTAAAGAATTGAGAGCCTTTTCCAGGGCCAGTGAATGGATGACAGCCTATCTCCCTTCATAACACTTTTTTAGTTTAGTAGACCTCTACTACATGTAATTATGGATACCTTGGAGGATTTTTTCTGGATCATTTTCAGCTCACAAACCTTTTCCTATCCTGGATTGAATTACCAGAGAGACCTATCCCTCCTTAGTGGTCTGCCTGGACCCAAACCCAAGCAGTTCAGCACTTTCTCTGTAGACAGAGACCAGGGCAAAACTGCCCCCACAGAATCCCAAATCCATGGATAATAAATATCTCCAGCTCCTGAGAGACCTGAGGGCACAAAGCCCAGACTGCCTACATGGAAAAGCCATCACCAGTCCCTGAGCTTGGAGTTAATAATCTTTCCCCTACATGAACTGACCTCTCTCTCACTCAGGGGAGGTTCATGGCATGGCTTTCACCTAACCTAGACACCTTAAAAGCCCAGTTGGCCACTTCAGCCCATCTGTGTGTGGATCCCCACACATTTCTTTGTGTGGCTCACTGAAGGCTTGCAGGGTTCAAGACTGAATAGGGATCTCACTCCAACTGATTTCCAACTCTCATTCCTGAGCAAATGTCTGGTGACTCTGAAAATAAGACACTCATGTTTTAGGGCCCTGATCAGGCATTTGATTTTCATATGGGAAATAAAACAGAAATAATGATAAATTGTTCAATAATTCCTCCGGAAGGAATCCAGAGAGAGAAGACATTGAAGAATTTAAAACTAAAGGCAGGACATGCAATTTAACAGCAGAATGGTTTTGTTTTGGAAGAGTGCATGTGAAATGTTACTGTTGACTGTTCTTTTTAACTGGGTTACTTCTACTGAGAATATTGGCTGGAAGTAACAGTGACAAGTGAAACTCATTCTTTAAAGAGTGCTGTGGCTTTCTGTAGCTCAGTGTGGCATGTCCCTGAAAGCTGGGGCTACAATCTTGCACTGCAATCACAGAAATAAACATCTGTTTATTTAGTATGTCCCTTCATCACCATGTGAACTTCAGCAGTCTGCTGAGGTCCAAGAATTATCCCAGCTCCTGGAGACCTGGCTAATAAATTATACAGTTGGAAAAGCTCTCTGTGTGTATTTGTACAGCAGCACATGCACAGCACCACATATTCATGTCATTCCTGTAAATGTGAGAGATGAATGAGATTAATAGGTAACCCTTACAGCTGGAGCATTACAGTCCTTCCCAATCTGGAAATCACACTGCTAAACTGCAGAGAAATGAGCTCTTTGCTCTGAGATCTGGCTGTGCCTCATGACATTTAAGTACAGTATGAGAAGGACAGTGTTTTCACCACATGCAAATCTTGGATATACTGACATCAATGCCAAACCTGCCGTTTAACTTCAGAAGGGTCAGAATTTTAGCTGAAATCTCACTGAGACACTGATACAACACCAAGACCAACCCTAAAAGGATCAGAATAACTAAAAGTAGTTGATTTACAGAATTGAAAATTGATACAATCGATGTCCTCCAGATGAAAGCAGAGTGAGCCATGCCAAAATATCTCACCCAGGAAAGACAGAGATGGCAGGAAAGCCTCAGAAAAGTTTAGCAATGAGCTTCCCAGCACTCTTTTTCATTCCTGTTGCTTCACAATTTTAAACCATAATTTCAATTTATTCACACATAGCCATCTTGCAACATAGTCCAATAACAGCTCTGTTCCACAGTTCTGCATAATGCTAGGAAAGGACAACTGATAAAAGAAATACTGTAAATGGCTTAACTTAGACAATACGGGTATTCATTTCATTCCATGGTATATGTGCACTCAACCAAGTAAACCCAAATAAAATGCAAAAACCTAAAGTGATCAGAGACAAGATTTATTTCAGGACACAGGGTACAGTAAGGTAATGCAGCATTAGGAGAAAGATTGCTCATCCTTTTCAGTCACCAGAACGTAATTCCTTCCATTCTCATCCACCTAAATAGAGGCCACAGAGCAGATGCAGATGACACTTCACAAATTCTCTCCATTTTTGAACACTATATGTTCTGAAAAACTATTTTGTTTTTAATCTATTTTTTTGCATCTTTATATAAGGCAATGATGCTGGGGCACTCACATCCCATTGTGGCTGGAGAGAACTGTGAGCACCTTTTGTGAGCCTTTTATCAAAAACTCCCTCTGATCTTTTGTATTTTTATATCAATGCAAATTCTCTAGAAATACTCTAAATTGCTACTCATGCTTAATATCTCCATGCAATTCAGCAGGAAATATACCTCCATTATGCATTCAGAGCCTGGAATTCATTACTAAGTGCTATTTACCTCGGAAATAAAGACACTGGAAAGACCTATTACCTGGTGTGAGCTTTTCTGCAAGGTACTTATCTATGTGCATGGAAGCAAGCAGACATTTCCAGTGTCCCCTCTCTGTACCACTGACACTGCACAGCCGATTTAGGCTTCTGCAGGGGGAGGGTGATGCCTCTGTGACAGGTTTCATGTGCATATTCCAAGAGTAACCACTGCAGTGATATCAGGATGACAGGTAAAAGGAGCTGCTACTGACTCCTTTTGTCTTGGGTTGCAGACACAGCACTCTAAGCAACAATCCTACCATTTCACATTTAAAGTGGTGAATCAGATTTTTCATTAACATACTGTACTTTTTTATCATAAATTACTTGTAAAAAAGAATGCCAGGAATACCTTTTAAATGATAAATGTTCTTGCTGTTTTTTCAGGTCCATTGTATGATGTTTTGGTGCATTTCTGATTGGCAGGGCTCTGTGCAGGGGTTTTAGGAAGATAGGCTAGACTGTAAATGGTCTAAAAAACCCTGAGAAATATGGGACAACTTCATTGTGGACAAACTTCTATTCATCTATTGAGTGTAATACAGTGAGTGACAGCTTATACAGAACTTGGCAGGCTTCACATACAGGGAAATAAAAGAAAACTTTTAGCCTGTGATGAGCTTTATGACAGGGCAGTAAAATCCTAATTGAGACACACTGAACCATACAAAGGAGTTTGTATAATACAATACAGGTTTAAATGAATAGACATAGTCATAAGAAGATGAAAGAAACTTTCTATAATGATAGATCCTCTGGTTTTTTAGAGTATTAACTTTTATAATTTTTATATTTGTTGATTTTCTTACCTATCCTTGTCATTTATATTCTGCACAAGCAGATAAATTCTCATATTTGCTGTCATTATTGTAATTATTTTGACAAGCTTTAATTGCACTAATCATTTTTAATTCCCCTTTTTATAGGAATACATAACATGGCCTCAAACTTGTAGCATCTTGCCTTAAAAATTGTGTTACCACAAACACCATTCTTAATCTGCTGAAATCCAACAGATGTTTAGTTCATTACCACGTAGGGAGTGTGGGAATAGCTTTTACCATAGTTCTATTTCAATGCATCCTCACTACAGGATTTGGTATGGCAGGATGATTTTAATAGAAATTAAGTCAGCTAGAGCTATAGGAGATATTCAAGCTGAAATGAATAGACCTCAGCACAGCTCAGATATTTGTGCAGACAGACCATCTGAAGTGATCACATGGCAATTAAAGGATTCATAAAGGAAATAAAAATAAATACCTGATGGCAGAGATTTATTTTATATCCTCTTTTGCAACATCGTGACAAGGCATCTGTGAGAACACGAATGATCTGCTGAACTTCAGTCCCTCTCAAAAAGTGTCACAGTCTTTGTTCTGCATGAAATAATGCTCACATAAAAGGCTGCATGTCCTAAAGATACCTCACTCAACCAGCACCCTTTCTGAAGTCAGGAACAATTCAAGCTCCTGTGCCAAACCCAGCTCAAGCTTTTCCAGCTGATATTCTGTGCTCAATGCTATCCCAATGGTAAATGGTAAACTTACATCTACCCTGTATCCATCCCTACTTCATCAGCCCTTTTGACCTTCAGTTCTGCCCACTTCCAACTCAGCATATTCTGTGCTGTGTTGGTCCCTCCCAACTCAGCTTATTCTGTGATTCTATGATGCTATTCTGTGAAAAGGAAATTCAGTCTAAATTGTTTGTGGTGTCTCCACTTTTTGTTAGAGCAGGTAGTGGCTGCATGGGGTACTACTTCAGAAACATGCTGATACAGTGCCTGTCTGCCATTAACTTGAAATTAAAACTGACTACCACTGTATGGTCAGAAAACATGAGACACAGATGTCAATCTTCCTGAGACCAGGCACTGACTGAATGAATGCCTGTCATTTTCTGGTTGGTAACATTCACCACAGTTCCTTTTGGTCAATTAGTCCTTAAAGTTAAGAGTTCACTTTGCAAGTGCATAATCCTAACCCTATTGCTTAGCCTCTTCCATCAGACAGTGATAAATTACCCTCCAAGATAAAGGAGCACCAGAATACAGGCTTTCTTGATTCTTTCCTTTTAGCCTCAATTTCCCAATTGAAATCTGAGCTTTGAAGATGAGACAAGTCAGACCCACTTCAATGTGTTTTGCTCAGTATGATTGTTTTGATGTCTACACATTATAAACCCACATTTCTGACATATTCTTTAATTTAATGAGTGACCTTCCTACCTGATTGCCATATGGAGTTCATACCCATATGCCAGTTCTTGGAAGAGGAACATCTTCCTTTTGAAGACTGCATTGAAAACTCCTCAAAATTTAAAATCATTAGCACTTTCTGTCAATTATATTTGCATAAACAATCGCCATTACCCAGGAGCTGCAACAGGATGAAAAACATGTACGCAGTTGAAGAGACCATTCTTCATTTGAAAAACTTCTAACAAATACCTGGCTGGGACTCAAAGCTGTTTTAGATTTAATTTTGGAGAAAATGAGGAGTGAAAGGGTTTAAAAATCCAGGGACAATTTCTCACCTTGTCATTTGGCACTGCTTCACTAATTTAAACAGATTTATTCGCTCAATATCAGCTGGTGAGGTAACTCTAGGTATTCAATAATTAAGGTATTACTTCCATTTTAGCATGGTCACAGTTTAAAAAAAGACAGATTCTGTCTGGGAGAGACAGACTGAAAGGGAAGGAGAGTGTAGAACTGTTTCCATGGCAACTCTTGAGATAACAGTAGCAGCCTACCTAGCCTAAAGGGATAGGTAAGTGAGATTAAAATGTGAGCATAAGAGAAGTCCTTTCAAGGTCCTTTTCCAGGTTAAATACATAAATTTAAATTTAGGTACTGCCTGAAAATTCTAGATATAATGAATCCTATATGCTCCATATAAACAGTAAAAGAACATCTGTTTTACACTGCACTGAACAAACCAACACCAAACACAAATTCCTCAGAAGCGTGTTCAAAGTTATCCCATGAGGAGTTTAGTGGCACTGCAGAAAGACTTCACTCAGCTCTGCCTCTGTCTCTTTGCATTCAGCCATTATAAATCCAATTAGAAACCTCAAATCCTGTGCAAATATTTGCCACAACTTAAGCAATTCTTTTTTTTTTCTGTGGGGGAAGAAATAATTATCAGTTATCTCCAATCTCATGTATTCTGTACCACCTGCTGTTCTCATTACCCTACTCTCAGCTGTTTCTAACTCTTTTGGAAGTGTGGTGCCCAGAGCTGAAGGCAGGATTCCAGCTGAGGTTTCAACAGCACTGAGGTAAGCAGAGTAATAACATTTGACACTCCTCCCACAACATTCTGGAATTACATTTGCCTTTTAACAACTGCATCATGTAGTTGGCACACAGCTGACTAGTCAAAGCCTTGTGGTACATAGGTTTTTGATTTTCAAAAATAGAATGGCACTTTATTTTCACTTTTGTCTCTGTTCTGATGCCATCCTTCAGGATGCTTCATTCCCTGCCTGTTCTTCATTTAGAGTCATAACAAATTTTGTAACTGAGTTGGTTGTTTCATTATGTAATCTAAAGAAAAATGCTGACCAGAACTCAGTATACGACAGATCCATCTGGTCTGCATCAATTTCAGAAGCCATCCCAGTTCCATACTAAGCCATGGCTTAGGACTCAGACAGGTGAACAGTTGGCTTTTTAAAAAGCCATTTTGCTGTGACCATTTTGGTATGGCAATATAGTAGCTTACCTGAATGGCCTATGAGGAATGGCATTTGGAACTGTCAAAAAAAAAAATAAATCTTTATCTAAAAAGTACTTTAAACCTCTCAGATATAGCAATGATATTGCTTCCACCCTGTTGGTAGTTCAATTATTCTACCACAATTACAGTATTTGTCAAGATAAAGTCTGGGTTGTTTTAGCACAGAATCCACAAGGAATTGAAATTTGACTGGCTACTCTGGCATCAACTGGATCTTCCACACTTTCTCATTGAAGAGGTAATGGCTGGACAAATTTTTCTCTTCTCCCTTGGGAGATAACTGATGAAATCTTACAGATAGACATTAATAGTTGAAAGATTACTTCAGTGAACTCCTGAGGTAGTCTAGACCAAGCCTAAGGTTCATTGAGTCCTTTAACAAGAAAGCACAAGACCTACTCTTTCCTTGCACTGGCCTTCACAACTCTCCCCGTTTTAAAATTAACTTCATGACGTGTCTAATCATAATTAACTGTTTGGTGAAGACCAAAACACAGAAGGCAGTGACTGCTCCAGTCCTGTCTGCTTCAATCTTCATTTCCTCCCTTTGTTTTTTTTCTTTTCCTTATTCCCAATATATTCATAGGACCCCCCCAGTTATCTTTCACACACTTTGCAAGTAAAACATCCAGAACTTTCCTCACTAAATGAGACCAACATGACTGAGACTTAAGTAAGTGGGTAATTCTCATTTTAAGCCATAAATCCTTTTTTCAGACATATCCTAAATGTTCACTCTTGTGAAGTATCAGCTGTGGGTCCAGTAGATTGGAGTAGATTCTTGAAGAGCATCAGTTACTAAATAGAATTCCACTCACACAGAACCCACTGCAGAAAGCTCAAAGGAGACTTTTCCATTGTATAAAGTGTCACTCTAACCTGCACCTTGTTTTTAAAATGCCAAAGCTCAGACTTAACCATTCCCCTCCTTGCACTTCAACATGCACCATTTTCTCTAGAATCAGTGTAAAGAGTGATTTTTACCAGAGAACTGTAGGGAGAGTAAAAATATTTTGACTTCCATTTCAGAGTTAGATTTTTTTAGTTTTTGTGTTCTAGGATCCTTGTGAACTTGTTTCAATTTTTTCCGATACTGAGCTACTGCCACTTGGCTTCTCATTTGCACCCAGCTTCCTGTTCATAAATTGTCAAGTAACTGCCTAAAGAGATTTTAAGCATCATGAATTTTTACCAAAGATTTAAGTTATTAATTGTTGGCAGATATCTGGAAATTAGCCTGCACATGTCTGTCCAAGAGATAAAGAGAAATAACATTTCCCCCAGCTGGGGAAAGTCTGGCAGTACTAATGATGGAGGTGTCAGGGGAAAAAAAAAAGAAAAAAAATCTGCTCAGTCCTTCCTTCCTTGCTTCCTTCCTTTTTTCCTGTGCTGACTTCAGTATGATTTGCTAGCAGCCTATCTTCTCCAACCCATTGCAGATTCATTGGCCTTTTGAACCCAGCCAACAATCTTATCTGCAGCACCTACAGCACCAGGCGTGACAAACACAAATTAGCAGAACACCAACGGCATTTGTCAAGTGGATACAACTCCCTCTCTAAACTTCTATAATCGATATTCTACATTCTGTGTCTGCTCCAATTGGAACCTGAAACAGTAATGCTATTCCTCATAAAAAATGATCATACCAGCAGGTCCTGCAGATGAGGTTAAAAGGCTGTGAGTTTGATCTCATTTGAAAAACGAATGTATTCAACAACTGCTCCTCTATTCTTCACTCTTGAGGTAGGTTTTAAAAGAGAAAAGAAAAAAAAATCCATGCTATGTAAGAATACATAAATTCATACAGGTTTTTTTAGATATTATCATACTAATATATGCTTACAATTTCTTTAGCAATTAAGCTTTGTGCAGTCAAGAACATGAGTACTGTCGTTTCTCCAGGAGGCTTCATTTTGCTTCAAATTTTCCTTCACTCTCTCCTGACTCTGCCATGCTTAACAAGCAATAATTACTGTACCACAGAAAAATTACATTTGAAAGCTTTAGTAACATTTTAGCAACATGAAGTCTGATTTAGCATTCCAGACCCAGAAAAACCTCAAAGCCAACAAAAAATGTGTAGGACATTAAATCTTTACACCACTAAACAGTGACTGAATGTGACGGGTTGTGAGAAGTCTTAAGAGGAAGTCCTGAGCAATGAAATGCAGGGCTGTATCAGGGTTATGCTCTGTCAGTGTAGATACCTGCACTACCTCTGAACCACCTCACACAAGCCTGGGCTGGAATCACAACTACATGAGCACAATGCTCTGACTGTGCCATTTACCCCATCCCAAACCATGGTACCTAAGAGCCATCAAAGCAGCAATATTTCTTCTGGGATCAAGGTGGTGCAAAAACCGTGTTGCAACAGGCTGACCTACACAGAGCAGTGGCAAAAGTGCAGTTTGAACGTTTGGTAAACTGTGCCACTTTTCCTGTAAGTGACTTAATGGATGCAGCACTTCCAATCTGTTCCCATGGCAATGTAGAAACAGCGGTGGCAATACAGGCAGTTTCCTCTTAGACTCGCAATACAAGGAGGAGAACAAAAGCCTTTTCTCCATTTGAATGAACAAAAGGAGAAGCATTTTCCAGTGCAAACATGTAAAGCCAAAATCTTTCCCATGTCCTGACCACAGTAAAATTCATGAATAAACAGAAAAGACTTGCCGAAAAGGTCAAAAAACTTGGGTTTTGCTTTGTCAGACCAACAGGGGTTAGGACTGATTCACAGAAAACAGCCTGCTCCCATTCCTCCTGAGCTAAAAATCAAAGCACTGCTGGAAGAAGAGTCCCAGATGTTCTTTCAAGAGGGTGAATAAAAGACAGACAGCCCAAAAAGTAGCTTCAGCTCTGCTGACTAGTCATCATTTTCCGTTGTGTTTGGAAAGAGACACAGCAGTAGAGGAAGAAAAGAGATGCACCACACAAAAAGTGGTCACCCATAATAACTTCAGTCCTGAGGTCAAACAAAACACAGGCAGCTATCACATGGTCTACATCAAAAAAACCCAGCAAATTCCTAGACAAACAAAATTCAAACCAATTATCCTAGCTGCCTCTGCTGCCTTAGGAATCTGTAAAGTCCCATCACTCCCAAACAGAAAATACTTCTCAAGCTGCTGGCCTCACTAACCAAAGGATTTTCTTTGGAAAAAGATATCTCTTTCACCCCATTTTCCTGTTGTCTACCATCATCTCAGTCTAGTCTGACTTAATCTTTGGAAGAGATTGCTTATAGGCAGGCCTCCAAATCAGGTATTGAGAAAGCAGCAAGTCTGCATAGTTGAGGGGAATGCTTTGGATCAGGGTACCCAGCTGCTCAGGTAGGTATCTCACTGCCTATTGCAGCAGCCTGCTGTTTGTATTTGTATTTGCACTCCAGTTGTACCTAAAAACACCCATCAGCAGCCAAAATTCCATTCTGCCACACCCATTGTACTTACATGATTCTTACAGCTGTCTCACACAGACATAGTGTACACACTGAAGTTGTAGGACGGGCTCTCCTGAGGGACTAAACATGAAGATAATCCTTTTGCTAACTTTCTAAACTCAAACACGTAAACAACTTATGCAAAGCCTTGCTAAAGTATTTGCAGCAGTAGTAGCAAGTTTGTAGGAAGATTCCTGAACCACACCCTATGAAAGAGTAGATTCCAAAAGTAATCAGAAGCCCGACCAAAGAACACAGATATTTTATAGCACTTTCCTTAAGGAAATACAAAGTTTCAAAGGGAAGCAGATGAAGTCTCAGAATTATCATCCTAACCTGTATTGCTCTGTAAACCATTGCTGTCATCCCATATGCCATCCATCACCTATTGTCTATCTTCAGAAGCCCAGGTCAAGTTCCCCTGTTTCCCTTTCTTTTCCTAAAGGTTTTGTGATTTAGAGCTTCAATCAGGTCTTGCTGCAGTCATCATTTCAGATCTAGAGCTGGCAGCAAATCTGGACCAAGGCATAGCACAAGTGTAGAAAACCAAAGTGAGACAAGTGATTTTTGAAGGTAGCAGTAAAAAAATCATTCTGATTACACTGTCCATCCATCTTATCATAAAGTCCTTTGTCTGCCTTCCTTATTTTCTTCTTCTGAGAGTTAGTCATGAAGGAACAAGATGCAATAATAGACATCCTTTCAATGAACACACAGTGCTATCACTGTGCCCTGAAATCCAGGACACTGCCTGAGCAGCTGCTTTCCATCTCATACTGGCTGACACAAAGTTGAGCACTTAAAAATGAAGGGCTCCAACAGAGGAGATGCACGTCTCCCACTACCCTGCCTTTTAATTAAATAATAAACAGGATTAAATGGAACTTAATCTAATTCCATGGGAAATTCACACCCACTCCCTGGGTGTGCATCACTTGCTAGCAGTCAGCACTGTATGGATGTCTCTTTTTATTAATAAATGCTCCTCCATCCTAGAGGCTGTTTGTGTGCCTGTCTTCCTTTCACTCTTGACGTGTGGCTTTTCTAATCTTCTGCTTATAAACCCTCAAAAATCCATCATTGGGGTATTCTGAAGGAATTAGTACTGGATGTCTTTGCACATGTAAGCTGCAATATATTCTGTCACTCACAATACCTGATTGAATTTAACCCCGCGAATGAGGCTGGGTATTTTTTGTTAATATTAATGAGACAATTATTTACTTTACAAAGGACACAGAGGCAGCTCCTTTTTGCTGACTGCACTGTGCCAGGCCCTACTTCCCAGCCACAAGGAATAGTCTTTATATCCACTGTGATCCTTAGTGATAAGAATTTGGGATGTTCACTTTTGCAGTGATTTTCTAACTGCATGAGCTGAGCATGGTTTGGAGACCCACTGTATTTGGGTTCACACAGTGGCAGTGATACCTATTCCTCATGTAACATTGTCTGAATCAGGGGAACTTAGCTGGCCCAGATATGATTTATGCTGGACAGACTACAGCAGTAATTTCAGAATAAGAATATCACAGTGACCTTGACATGCCTTCTGTTCTCTGTTGTTTTTAGCAGTTTTAATGAATACATCTTTCTTGAGCAAAGGATCAAGATGTAGTCCTTTAGATTACCCACACAGATGATGGCTTCTAAATTCATCAGCAAATGGATTTAGGAGTTATTACGGACAATTCAGAGATGGTGCCTGCCGAAATCCTGATTATGCTCCCAGCCATCATTTTTCAGACATGAGGAAATCTGTTGAAGTAAAGCTCCAATTAGGATGCTTGTGTTCTTTTAAATTAATGTTTAATTTCAATTTTGTTTCCTAGTTCCTCCTGTCATCTTCTGAGAAATACAAGTGTTGAAATTGTTCCTTTGATGAGGCACAGACAAGAAGCTTAGTGTGCTTTGATGTGGAAAAGGAAAATGAGCCCTTTTTGTTTCTATGGAACCAGCTTGCAAATCAAGGAACGATCACAATTACTGTAGTTGATACAGGGTAAGCCCAAATATTTTTCTAACCAATAAAGAAGGCTGGAAGATGCAGCTAACCCAGAGAGTTATGAACAACCAAGTAAGGACAAGACCTTTCATAATTATCTAAGCTTCTCTTTCCAGTTTTTTCAAAGCATCACGAAGCAGTGAACTGGAACAGCAAACTGTGTTTGGATAGGGAACTCTGCAGGACAAACCATGTCAGCTAGACACCAAAGAGATTCAGACCTCTAGCACTTGCTACATATATTTGCAATCTTCACCTCACTTAACTGGTCAGCAGCAGAGCTGGATCACAGTGGCAAGTCCCTCTTTGGCTGCATTTGTTTTTCTCACTCCTCCATGCCCTGCATACACAGGAGAAAATGACTGAGGACATCCAGAACACTTTTACATGACATATCCCAACTGTGCAGAGGGAGCAAACTTTGACTATGGAAAAAAATACAGTTCCATAATCTGTATGTACTTTGATGTGTGAACAGAAGGGGTCCAACTGTACAACCATAATCTCCCCCTATAAATATATGTCCTTTAATTTCATCTTTTAGAAAAATCAGAGACAAGGCTTAAAATGTCCTCAGAACAGGCAAGAACAAAAGTATATTTGACGCCAGTGTGAAAAGGGTCAAGTCTACTTCCTGCCCTGCTGATGCAAACTGGAAATGGGAATTTCAAACAGTGTTAACATACTGAAAATTGTGAAACCACTTTGTCTATCTGCCTAACTTCAGTAGCTGTCAACAGAGTAAAGGAGGTGCATGCTCAAAGACTTTCTGACCCCACTGCATCTAGAAACATTAGCAATTGCTTCACATTGCTGGATCAGGTTTTCATATACAGTATGATGCCCCAAAGTGAAAGTCACATTAAAAATGGATTAGATTACATTAGATGTGCTAAGTGCAGCATGCCTTCAACTCCCATGGACTTCTGTGAAAAGGGGAAATACAAGCACTTTGCAAGAGATGGCCTTTTGTTATGGGCTGGTGCCCTCTTACCCTTTCAGAAGTTTCTCATACGCATTCTGTATCAGTAAAAGGGAAAACTTTTACTGTTATTATGAGCTAGGGCATACATTACACATATACCATTTATTCCTCACATACTTTGTTTGAAAAAACTCTGCTGTTAGTTTTAGAATTGAAAATTCCCAGTTCTGCTA
The DNA here is from genome assembly GCA_013399915.1 of Illadopsis cleaveri. Lineage (NCBI taxonomy): Eukaryota > Metazoa > Chordata > Aves > Passeriformes > Timaliidae > Illadopsis > Illadopsis cleaveri. The sequence continues at coordinate 1,406,436 of VXBB01012525.1, forward strand.
AGTTTTATTGTTCCTTTGACTGATTGCACACAGTAGAGAGCTGGCTGCTACTTTACTTTATGCTGCTTGGGAATTTTTGATGCTTTTTTGAGCAAGTTTCTTCCAGGTCAGTTTCATGTACAAAGTAGGCTGAGAATTAATAATATTAATAAAAATGCGCATTAATCAACAAATTCATTTTTAAAAGACACTCTTAAGTCAGCAAAACGTGTCATGTCACCCTGATTCCACAAGCCACCTGCAGTTCATCATGAATCTATAAAGTAAACTCTTCAAATAGATATAAGCAATCTTCAGGTCCAAAAATACAGCAAGAATGAAAGTAGAAACCTCTTCCCTCCACTGTGAGTCTGTCTCCTTGCAAAATGACAAACCTGGAGCAGCTACATTTGGGGCTCTCTCACGTTCCTACTTCTGTATTCTTTTCCATTTCTTTGATCTAAAAAATCTCAGCCACTGGGGACTAAACCAATCCAGGAGATTTACATGGCTTCTCTGTCCACTTGTGGGTACTTATCACATTCTCTGCTGTAGGCACTTTTTAACAATTCATTTTAATTCTATTCTGAAAAACACTAATGTTATCATGGAACAGACATTAGCAGGACAGTCTGCATGCATCCAAACCCCCACTGACCTCCGGATTAAGAAACTGAGATTCTGTTCCTGGCTATGCCATAGATTCATGCAAATGGCTTCAGTGCTGGGCTCCTCACCCTACACAGGTGCATCCCCTATTTATTGTGCTGTGTATCCTTGCTAAAAAGGGACCAAATCAGTACTACTGCACTTCTGGTCAGCCAAAGTTTTTCCTGAAGACAATTTCTTTTTCTGAGAGGAATGGTCACTACCTCTGGCCATTGTCATGCCTGCGAGGCCACGGCAGAGGAAAGGATATGGAGACCTGCAGAAAGGAAGAGCTTACACCACTAAGAGAGTGTTAAACACAAGCTCTTTGTCTCACAAGCTCTTTGTTAAATGACTCTTCTGGTAAAACACTCCCAGGCAAAGTCACAGAGGGCAGCAGCTGCTGGTGGCACCTCACAAACTCAGCTACCCAGCCATACCCTGCCTTTCCTGCGAGGTAAACCACGAGGGAACACCTTAAATCCCAGAGAAGCCAAAGAAACGTGCCTGCAACAACCATCAATGTGCTGGCAGATGCAGAACACAATGCCACAAAAAGGAATGGTGTTAGCAGGAGCGAGTCTAAGTGTCTGTGCCACAGAAACAGAAAGTCTGTATTTTACCTACCTGGAATAAGAAAATCCTTCAAGTACACTGCAAGACAAACTTCTGAGAGTGACAGACAAGTTTGAGGCACTTTTTGCCTGGCATTCTGCTGCCTACTACAAGTACACAGAGACCCCTAGCTGCAATTCTGCTTAGAACAAGCATTTGCCTGAGAATACCATTTAATATAATTTTAATTGAATAGTCAGGTTTCATTTTTAGCAGGCACCACATGAAGCCACAAGACTGTATAATGCCATTGTCCTGTACAGAATACCTGGCAAGGTCTTACAAATTTCCATTGGCACAAGTTTGTCAATCATCTGTGCAGTTCTCCACTGAAACTTCTTGGTGGAAAGGTAGCTCAAATGCATATTATTCCCTGCAGAAGTAATCAGAACAGCCTGTCTCTGAGCAGTATGATTATCTACCTCAAAGCCCTGTGAAAACTGACGTATCATCAGGCATTGTTTGATTCTTTGGAGAGACACACTGGGAAAGCCCTTTAAAAGTCAGTTATGAGATCTTTTATGCTTAGATGGAGTGCTGAGTCCCCATTGCTTTCAAGACACTCAGCTCACAGGCTGTCCCAAGGACGGGATGTGTATAGCTCTGGAAGCACAATGGACACAGGTCTTGGGCTGACTGCACGAGGCAAAGGGCAGGACAGCTGAGGCAGGCCTGCCCTCAGAGCCAGCCTCCCCCACAGACAGCTGCCAGGACACCCCAGCTCTGCTGGAGCCTCTCTACTCCTGCCAGATGCCTACCCCAATGCCAGCTATGCCCAGGTCCCTGTATGTTCTGGCCACCTTCCCCCTGAGGACTGCTCAAGGTCAAACACAGCAAATGACAGACGTGGCCAGAGCCGGTCACAAGCTGGAACAGGTTTGGTTTGGGGGCAGTTTATTTGTCCCCTTGTCATTCCCACCTCACAGTACCACTGCTGAGACTGCCCCTTCTTTCTGTGCTCTTGAAACAGTGTTTGCTGTTCCTCTCTGCGCTCAAACAGGTGGTGCTGCTGATTCAGCAAAGCCATCCTCGCCCTTATGCTGTCATTTATAAACTGATTTGTGTGAACCCCAAGAAACACATGATCCTGCAGAAGTGATGAGGTGTCCTTATTTCTCTGGCTGAAACAAAACAAAAAAAGGTCTTAAATAATTTATAACTTCATAGGATCAGCACATTCAGCAGGAGAACTGCTTATGCAGCTGACTCACTTAACACAATAATGAGCTTTTGGTCAGGAGATAGGTTATGTTGAACCTGACTGGATCAATGTGAAGAGGGAAAAGTTCAGTTTGTTTGAGTACTCCATCCTCTAAATGTACATAGCAAAATGTCAAAATGACCCATACATGCCCTGGAAAGGAAATTGAAACTAATTCTACCATATTACATTGCCTTTTCTTATCCATCTTGCTTTCTCTCACATATGCTCAATGTATTAGGATTTTAGCAAATAAAAGTTAAAAGAAAAAAGGCTGAGACCTCATTACATCCTGTTTCTAAATCTTCTGCCACTTCAGTTAAATTCAATTTATTTTCACTGGTAAAATATCTTTTGGAGAGAATCGATAGAGATCAGCTGAAACACTAACTCTCTATTTGAGTTCAAATATTGATGAGCAAGTCTCTTTAGCAAAAAATATTGAAAAATATGTACAAAAGGCAAGTGAGATTGTGCTTGAGTGTGCTACTGAAGCAGACGTGATATGGAAGCTGGACAGGGGGATAGCAGACTATGGTCCTGTTCCTGTTGCTCACGTAAAGGTGATCATCATCAAATTTTGCTCTAATTTAAGACAAAATCTCAATATCAAAGCGACTTCTGACATGCTCCCTATGGAAAGCAAGCCCTGCAGGAACAGCAGGAGCACCTGGGCAAGGGCAGCCCACCTACATTTTCCTCAGGGAAAATTACCTTCAGTAATCCCAGAGGAGTTCTCTGAACCACTTTCCATTTAGAGACACACAGCTGTGTACCACGCTCCAATGCATGACCCATGGCTGGAGATACCTGGGCAAGAGGAAAAGAAGGACAATCCACTGTAATGCCTAAGAGCTTCCCCATTGCTCTAGTTAGGGAAAAGGAAACATTGGAAAGAAATGAATTTATTACATGTGAACACATTCAAAGAAGAAATTTTCCATTAAGAAAAATGGTAAGATGCACTTGCATTTCAAAGAAGATAAATTTTTCTTCCTAAATTCTAGAGTGTCATGAGGAGGATTTTCTACCAGCTCTGCCTGTCATTAACACTGTCACTCATCTGTCAGAACTGTCCAGGAAAGGGAAAGATCATGGAAGCATTCAAGTCACAGTAAAGAATGTATTTTGAGATCTGCAACTGGAAAGTGCTGTGGCACAAAAGTAGATATGCAGGACAGTGGTTATTCATCATCTTTGCCTTTCAAAAAGACAGCTTTCCAGACACCCAAGCAACTTCTGAAAATAGTTTCAACAGTTTTGATTGTATGTACAGGGTAGCATTATTGCTTTCCTTGTTAAAAAACAACAGAATATTTTAAAACCATCTACAAATGTGCAATCAAGGCATATGTTAGAACAACAAAACATTTCTTAGTTTCAGTGTAGCCTCCAGAAATGCACTCATTAGGTCACAGAAAGTTAATAGGTGCATTTATGCTAATATGTAACTATTTACACAGCTTTTAAAAAGCATGGATTGATATCTATGGATTAAAAGGCTGTAAGACAGCACATCACAACCCTTGGTTTAACAGAGGGAGATTTTGAGCTCTCATAAATTTTTTAGTTTAGAAGTTAAGTACACAAATCAAATGTAAGTAGAGTGACAAGGTTTGGGAAGCCACTGGCAGCTGCTAGAATTTCATTGTAAAGCATACAAATTTTGACCTTCCCTTTATAACCAACTAAGTTATCAGCAAAGGCCAAATACTTGCCATTCTACTTTTTCTTGCTTTAGGCTACAAACCTTAAAGTTATCTCAGTACACATTACGAATTCATGCATTTCATTAGGACTAAGTAGGCAGGGAAACACGGAAACGGCACTTGAAAGGCTGTACATAATTTCTCACTCTGTAAGGAAGAATGCCAAGGAATTTTAGAGACCTCCTTTACAGTGGGCATACACCAACTCTGAAGCAACAGGCACTCCAGAAACGCAGCTTGTTAACACCTCGTCTGTAGACTGTGAAAACATTTGAGATTACTTGTGCCACTGCAATTATTCCGTGCAATTATTCAGTATAGACCCTGCGTTCCCCCTGCCCGCCTGGAGCAGCCCGAGCGAGCCGCCCGGGACAGGCCTTGTGCCCGGCGCCGCTCGGAGCCCGCGGCGTTCGCGGGGCTCTGCTGACACCTGCCGGGAGCCGCGCTCGGAATTCCTGCCCTACCTGTGGAACATCGGCCTCCCTCCGGGCCTCTCCTGCCTTTCCCGACTGCCGGTGTGCCGGGAGCAGGGTCGGAACAGCCGACCCGGGGCTTGACCCGGCTGGGACAGCGGCACGAGTCGCTCGGGTTCCGACACGCCCCGGCAGTGAATCTCTCTCCCAGCCTTTGGATGGCTCAACAAGTGGCGGCTGGGCACAACTCTGTGTTTTTCAGTCCCTCTCCTCATGCATGCAAATCAGCACACACAGGGATCTACGCCCATTTTTCCTTTGGAAGGGAGCTAGAAGAGTATAAATTTGTGTCAGTCCTTCTCCTGTTCACAACGGGTCGTAATTTTCATTTACTGTTTGTGCTATCCTTAAAACTCACCACACTTTGCTTTTTCAGCTTTCCATTTCACTGTCTCCTGTTTTTCTGTGAGAAATGGCAGCACTATTCCAAAGAGTGATGCAGGAAGGAACTCAAGAGGAATAATGTGGTGAGTGCCCCGGGCTGGCGGCTGACCCAGCCCCATGTAAGCAAACAACAGCTCCAACAGGGTCGGGGCAAGGGAAAGTAGTTTTAAATACTTTTTTGAATATCTGTAAATGTGTAAACAAAGCCGGAAAAGTAAAGGCTTTTTCTACACACCAAAAAGCCAAGAAATAAATCTAGTAGTCTGCTCTTGTGGGATTGGTATTGAAATGGTTAAAACAATTGGAATCAAAGAAAGGTGGCTAATTTATGAATAAGGCCAGAAAAACACTGAGAATTTTCTACTGGACTGATTTTCTGGTTTCTAACTTCAGATTTTTAATTTATTAAAATAAAAATGCTCCAAACTTTTTTTTTTTTCGTTTCTCAAGATTATCCCTAACTGTATTTTTTTCAGATGAGTCCAACAATATTGAAAGCTGCTACAGAGCTGCCAACACACTGCTCTCCAGGATCAGTACTTTGAGCTTCCTCTCTCATCTCTGGGCCAGATTCCTGCAAGGCTGCAGCTCTCACAACTGAGAGAGTCTAAGACCCTCTAGGATAAAAGGTAGCAGTAGGATCTTAATGGCAATGTCACTGAGGCAAGGCACAGATCAGAGCTGAAATGAGGCATTTTGCAACATTAAAAACAGAGGAAAACCCCCTCAAGCATGTTACTTTAAAGAAAAATCCAATGCTGGGCAGGTACACCAGAGAAAAGACACAAACAAGGAGTTTCCACTTTTAAAAATTAATTTTGCAGAAGAGATTAATGTGTTAAAATATGAGGTTCTTTTCCAGGCATCTCACTGGGAGGAAAGGGATTTAGAGTAAAGTGAATGCTCCCTGGAAAGATATTTAAAGGCATTTTCCGTCAAAAGAGGTTTGATGTGTCACATCTTCTACTGCTGCTAATGCACACACAGAGGAAGTGCTTGGAAAAAATTGTGTCAAAACAGCAATGCCAGAACAAAGATGGGCTCTCTGCAGAAGACACAAATAACACCTGCAGTGTTAGATAAGTCTCTTATCTAAACCTATTACTTACTGGTGCTTTTATTATGGAGGAAGTGCCAAATCAACCTGGGATAGCCTCCCATCATTACCCAAGAGAGCAATGATTGACCTCAATTAAATGGCTCAGCTGAGGTCCCCAGTTAGAGGTGAAAACAGCCATCTTTGTTTTAGTTCCTGTGTCTTTGTAATGAAGAAACAAATAGGTGATGAAAGTCCCCTTGTAGCAAAGTCTCTGTTCATTTTTGGCACTTCCACAGAGACACCTTCAAAATCAGTCAAAACAAGCTTAGGAAGAATCGCCAGACCCATATGGCTGGGCCAGCTGGTCATGTTTCACTCTGAAGTGTAATTGCTCATTTAGGACTGAAGTTACCACTGCTGCCACATAAATTTTGTACCCTTCTCACTGTTGTGCAAACTTTTTAGCATTAAAAAAAAAAATGGATACAGGAGTGCTGAAACAGAAGTACAAGACAGCTGCTGAGAGCAAAGAGACACATTCAACAGGGCGTGAGCTCCCGTGTGTTAGCATTCTGTGAGTCTTGTGTGAGAGAGTCAGAAAAGCCAACTGCAAAGTCTGGAGTTATGTGCTGATTCCCCTGTCAGAGGAAGTGGCATTCACTGTGAAGGCAGTACCAAAAAAATTAAAAAGTGATTGCTTCAAACACCAGATTTGTTAAATAATAAGTAGTTTATGAAACCTTGTCTGAAAGGAATAATTAGAACACTTCATTTAGCTAGAAGAAAAGATATTGTGAGAAAGGGTTTCAGAATAACTGGAAAAAACCCTAAAATTATCCTTCAGAGCCTAAATGGTGTCTCACGTTATTTTAAATGATGAATTACTGGGGTTGATCCTGCTAAGGACTGAACATTCAAATTTAGGAAGTACAGATTATATCAAGCCTAGCCCAGTCCAGAAGAGAGTAGAAGCCACTGCTTTTATACACACTTCCTTAAAACTACATGGCAAATGTCTCCAAGCTTCTCCTAAAACTCCTTAACCTTGAATAAAGTCTCCTGAGAGCTAGGAAGCACATTTCAAAAGCATCAAAGCACTTTGTGAACAGAAAGCTCTTTAGACATTGATATGTCTTCACAACATTTACATTGGATCATTACAGTGAGTGAGACATGGGGGAGTCAGATTGACACCTTGTTGGGAAAGGCACCCACCAACTGCCTGTCGACTGCGCTCACGGCAGAACAAGACACAGAAAGACAATCACTTGGTGAGAGGCACAAGGTGACTGCAGGAAGATCATGAAAAATGCAACAGACAGCACAGGCAGCAGCTCTAGCACCCAGAGGGGCTCCAGCTTTCCAGACAATATGGTGGGAAAACTCCTGAGAAAGCACAGAGGTAGTGAGCAGTGGCATGAGAATGCCTGCTGTAATGGTGAGATGTCTGTACAACACCTGCCTCCACCCAAAAATGGTACACTTTAATAGGCACAAAAAAAGTCGCTGTGTCTTCATTGTATTCTCTTCTGTTTTAGTACAAACTACAAATGGTTAAAGGCAACCAGATTTTCTTTGAACTGGAAGGGAACAGAGTGGCTCCACAATGCAGAACCAACAGAAAGATGTTTAAAGAGATGACAGACTTTGATCTGAGACCACTTCCTGACTACAACTGCAGACAGACGAATACACATTATCACCAGACAAGTAGGTATGCTGATAAATCTATAACTGAGTTCTCACTACATCACTTTACCTCTTTTGTGACATCATGCAACATATCCTGTAATGCTCTTCTACAGATAAATCTTAAGTATAGGAAACACAGACTTATGAAGTATGTTGGTAGAAAAAGAAGATCAGTCAGAGCTGGTTGTCAAAGCTTTTCATGTTTGGAGGAAGGAAATGTCAGGACAGCCTGAACACTGAAGAATTTTGAGCAGTGTACATTCTCCTGCCCTGAAACCAGAGAGCCAATAGGTCCTTCTGGTGAGAGGAAGTAAAATGGAGCTTCTTGCCTCAAAATGAGCTTCACATCCAAAACCTGTCAAATTAGTGTTTCACAAAGCTCTGACAAGGATGTCAGCACAGCAGCATTATAGATAGAGTTTGCATTAGGGTGGGAAAAGCCTGATTTCTCCATATGTTCTCCATATATGTTCTCCATATGTTTATGTTCTTATTAGAGAGTTGACATAGCGATGTCATCTAGACTTACAGGGAAGTTCTAAGTGCAGAACTTAACATCTGTGGAGAAAATTTGACATTTTAGGATATAATTTCATTGCATAAAAATTAAGCAAACATTTCCAAATTCTTGGGTAAAACTTCTATTTTTGTTTTGAGGCAAGTATTTGTAGCATCCCAAATATTTCATAGAGAGTATCTGTATTCAAATAGCCAAATAACTTTATTTTTGCATCAATCATAGCAAAATGAGTAACCTCAAAAGAATTTCACAGACAAGTTTACAAGCAGAGATACACCCTGACTAGTGAAATCAACATTTTTCCAGTGGCAAAACATTACAGTGGGTGAATGTTCAACCTGGTCTAGGTCACAGCAATTATAAGAACATCAGAGAAGAGGAATTCTCCAAGCTGCCATAAATGCTGTTGGAAAGATTTCCTTCAATGCTCATTCATTGCCTTCCTTGGGAATCCAGGGAACATGTCCAAATCAGTACAGTTTTCTAGCATTCATTCATTTGGAAGTAACAACACGCTTTACCTGTCTCTGCATATCACAACTCACTCTTCCACAGCAGCACAAAACAATGCCAGCACAGCAGGGTGCAGAATAGTTCACTGTGCCAGCTGTGTGATTGCAGCTAACCTTTGGATTCACAGCACTTCTCAGCCCTTTATTACCACAGAAAAGGACAAATGGGAAAAACTTTAGGCGTTCTGTTGTGTCTATACATTGCTGCAGGTAAGACCTGCAAGAGTCCAGAAAGCATTGCTCCTTCACTGCAACCACTACAGTACACAGCTGGTAACTCACACCCTGCAAGGGATGCTGGATGTGGGGACATGAGTTCTCACACTTGAATCAGCAGCAGTTGCAGAGGTGCAAATCTTCTGGGGGTGCCTTCCCCAAGAAGTTATGGAGGGTGATACCTACAGGATGTTTCCCTCCATCAAGGTGGAATGGGACACTGGTTAGACCTCCAGCCTGACACAAGAAATTTAAGTTCAGCTGTGTGTTTAATCACAAGTTCTTGTATGACCTTGTACATTTCCCTCAGTTTCTCAGCACTTTGATTGCTCTGCTGGAAAATGTCACTTCTGTGGTGGAAAAGGTGTTTAGGTACCCAGAACACACGGATGTTGGAAGAGAAGTGGATGAAGCAGACAGGCAGTGTAAGGAGTGATAAACCTCTGACATGCATTTCTGCATACTACAGTCTGTTGTTTCTTTTCCTCTCAAATTTTAGCAGCAATAAAACCTTTTATCACATCCAGCACTTGCCAGCATTGCACGTAAAGAGGTCACCTGGCAGAGAAAGGAGCACCACTGGCCTGGCAGCCCATCCTTCTCTCCCACTGCAGTGGTCTCCAGCCCCTCTGCACACGTGCTTTCCCCAGTGGACAGCTGCAGCCTGACATGGCTTAGCAGAGACAGTTCTCCTCCATTAGCTCTCACCACACACTCTGCTGTGTTCTGACACTGCTGGGGAACAAACAGGCCTTCTTTAATCAAGCCATGTCTGGTGCAGTGTCACCAGTAGCCTCAGTCAGACGAGCTTCTATTTCTGTATCTTTCCATAAGGAAGTGAACTCTGTCCCAGGCAAACCCAGGGCAACCCTCTAAACATTCCAGCTCTGCACACGCTGCACCACAGACCAGCCAGGTGAAGCCAGGGCAGGCTTCTTGAGTGGCTCTTCCATGAGTCTGAGGCTACAGTCTCAACAGTACTGAAGCTGTAACGCTTGACCTGGCCACCATACATCTTAGCAAACTGGTTTCAGCATTTAGGATGGAAAGTATGTCCCAAACACTGCGTAGAAAAATAGTTTTGAAAGTATTTCACAGCTTCTCCTCTCGTTATCTTGTGCACTCAAGATTTGAGTTTGAGTCTGGTGTGCTGAAACATGGGTATAATAGGTATTAGATTTTATTCGGGGTAATTTACTCGTGGAATCATTTAAACATATCTGAATGAAAAACAAATGGGAATCTTTCTCTTCTCAGAAAGAAAAGTTTACAGCAATGCTGGTAGAAAGAGGGCTACACAAGAGACCTCATTTCCTCTTCTCTGCCACTCACAAGTGGTTCCTAAAATAGATTTTCCTTCCCATAAACTATTTGGAGCTTTAAAGGAAATTCCTTTAACAGCATAGTTAAAGGAACTTCCTTTAAAGCTCCAGAGGAGGAGCTCAATGAAGGTAATTCATTCATGCATTACAGGTAATTCATCGTTTGTTTGTTTGTTGTAAACTTAGGGCACATTTGCTACATGCTCCAAATACTACCATTTTTCTTAAGAAACTGGAACAGGAATGGAGAGATAAAAACTTTGGTACGTCATCCTGTCTGTTGAACCTCCCAAAATCAAATGGGTACTTGTGAACAATGTCTGGGACTTTCTGTTCCTGAACACTAAAAACCAGTTATTTCTTGGAATTAGGAAACAGAAAGCTACCAAATACAGTAACATTTAAGAACCCATACAGAAACAAACTGTCCCCCCATAATGGACATATCTCTCTAAAGGACTACAAATAAAGACAGAACTTCTCTTTCTCAAAATCTTTAACCTTCTGGAAAATCCAGGCTCTAACTTTGACTGGCCTCTTCAAAAAGCAGTGGCTGAGAGAAGAATCTCAACCCTGTAAGAAATTTCCAATTCTGGAGCACATTCTGCTTGTTTCAGATTCCACATATTGCATCATAAGCTTATATACATATTAAAGTGTTAGAAGTTCACTTCAACAATGAGCACGTTCTATTCTTTCATGCTAAATAGCATTTTTTCTTTTAATCTTCTTTAATTAATATTCTTCAGCTAATTTTTAATTTTCCTGTGTATTATGACCAATGGGCAGATGATTCATAAACTGATACAGCATTTCAAATACTCTTTAATCAGTGGCTTGCATTCTTAATTATTTTGAAATTTCTGTATCTGTCAAAACCCACACTACACTATATTCATTTGTATTATGCCTGAAAGTTTCAGTGAGACTCCCTACTAAGTAAATGAAGTTTTGATGGAGCCTGAAAAGTTTGAATACATCCATCTCGTTTGTTTGTTTGTTGCTTTTCTTGTGCACAAACAGCTGCCTAAAGAGGAAAGGCATTGACATGATGCACGTGGATTGAACTTCTGTGGATAACTCTAACTGGCTAAAATGTAATTGAATAGAATATATATGTCTTACATATATATTGAATATTATATATACTATTATATTGAATAAAACAAATGGTAATATTTTAGTCTATGAAAGTGGGAATTTATCTGCTTAAATGAAAAACTAATACAGAATCACTCACTTAACACTCAAACACACAAAATGCCTCTTTTCAAGCAATAATTTGTCACTGTCTAGAGTTCTGTACCCAGAGCAAAAGAAAACATGCTATGTGTATTTTTAAATGGAGAAAGTGAGGATATTATTGACATTTTGCAAAGCTTTAGTACCATTATTATAGAATGAATAAATCTAGGATGGAGAACTAAATGAAAACTGTGATAAAATACCACATGGTTTTATCATGCTAGATTGTGGTAATCTGTAGAGTCTTCAATAAGATAACTGGTTTTTAGACACGGTCAATGCATTGAAACTAATCTCAGTACACTTTATTGAAAATTGCTTTCACTGCCTCAAGGGAGATTAATTATTTAAGTGGTAAAAATTGAGATAAAAAGAATAACTGTTAGGTAGGAAAGAAGCAGCAATTGCAACTGTTTATACTATTTGGAAGAAGAAGGGCATCCTTTTCAAGCATGTGTTAATTCCACCTCTGCTTAGAATTTTAATAAAAATGTTGGTCCAAGGAGAAGATGGTCCAAGGCGCAGGTACTGAAGTTTTAGGTAACACAGAATAGAAAGGTAATGCCAATTACAGAGAGCAAGTTCTCATGCAAAGAGAATTGCACAGCCCCATGGTGCAGAGTCACAGAGATGGAAAATCAACAATGCCTGCAGGAACAAACAAATGTTTTGTTGCTGGAATCTGGGCCTTATTACATAAAGCTGACAAGAAAGAAAAAGGCAAAAGCTGAATGGTTAATGGCAAGACAACAGTGTGGTGCCAAAGCAGTTATCTGCAGGGATCACCAGGGCTGCTCACAGGTGATGGTCCACTCTTGATTTACTTTCAGAAAAAAAATCAAAATGTGTGGAAAGTTGGGTTTACAACCCCAGACCTGCCCCTTTTGAAGGGGTAAAGAGATAAACGATATCTGCAAACTCAAGTACCAGTGACATGGACAGACAGGGACTAAAATCTTGATTTGAAGAACAAACTGATGTTCATAGGATGAAAGTGAGCTTGAGGAATGATCCAATTTCAGCCCAAATCTCAGACTCAAGAACGTTCAGATCTGAGGCTGAAGTCAAGGCTTGTATCTCTGACTCTGTTTCACCTTGTAAAAGGAGAAGCAACATACAACAGGCCTCAAAGGATTAGCTGCTCCCCTTCTGCAGTGCATGAACAGTTTACTTTATTGATTAGACTTAGAAAAAGGCAAGATTCCTCTCCCAGCTTTACCCAAGGAACAGGCAAGATGAGTTGGTGCTCAGGAGGTTGGAGGCAGCTACTGCAGACCCTGAACAGCCTGGAAAGGGATGTCCACTGCTTATTGAATGAGAAGGTTGCTTATGTGTGCCTTTATCCACATGCTCCCTATCCTGTGAAAAGCCTTCTGGAACAGTGTTGGGATACCATTCTCCCTGTTTACTTGCTCTTACTGTCTTCAACCTTTTCATGAGATTTGTTTTATAGTGTAGAAATTAGGAATAGTCATCTCTGTCATGTTTGCCAGAACAAAAGGTGAGCAGGTCCTTACTTTCAAGCATCTCAGTATAAACAAAAAGTAAGCAGGAAGATTATTACAAATGCTCAGGGATTTTCCTCTGCTCCTTTCATGTATTTACACCAGACAGGTGCTACAAGGGATGAAAGCAGAATGCCAAGACTTCATTAAAGACTATGAAAGCCTTAAGCTGCTCTAGTCCAACTGGCTATATCCTTTCTGTAAGGCATCCAGCCAGTGACATGAAAGGAGGGAGGCACTAAGTGTTCTTGGCTTCAGATTATGGACTTTTTGTCACAGTGGAGGTGAAGCAGAGCAGAGAGGAACTCTGAAGCACTTGCACTTAAATAACTGGTCACCAGATGTCACTGTCAAATGCGTCGAACACAACGGGAAAAAGCATCCCTGCCGGTAAACGTGATCAGCCCCACTCAGCCCCGCCAGCTACGACTGTTATCCAGAGAACTGGGAAACCTCAAAGCCTGACTAGAAACAGTAAAACACTTGAAGAATCAGATACCCATTAAAAAGCCTGGGCGTTGAATGTCCTGGGCATTAAATGCAGGTCTCAGACTACCTGGAATTTCACCTCCCTCTCAATGCCAAGAATTAATGGGAAACAAAATGGACGGTCAAAGGTGGTTTATACACCTTACTGAAATGTTTGTGCTTCACTCTACACCTATAAAATGTCTGCTTGAACCTTTAACCAAGGTTATACCGTGCTAAGAACCATAAAGGCTGCTACTGAAACTGGATCTTTATAAATTATTAAACTCTCTCCCAGCAGAAACACTCAACAGCAGCTGCAACACAATCATTTGGGTGATCTGCACTTTGTGGCAATCATGGCAATTAAATTTCTCTCCTGTCTGAGAAAGCACTCTGGACAACCCTTGTGCAAAAGAGAATTTTTAATACCATCGTGTTCCCAGTCCTTGTTACTGCTTCTTGTTCTGCTTTAGTAACTGGAAATTTTAGTTTCTTGATTATGAATGTGATTCCCATGGTACTTCCCTTCTAGCAACAAATTTCTTTTGTTCCTGTTCTTTTGGGCATGTTCCAATGGAAATAAGTTGTAATTTGGAGGGGTTAACTTTAATAAACCAAATAGGAAGTTTCTCGTGGTTTTGTGCTTGGTGTTTTTCTCCCCAGCAAAAGAAAGATCAAATCTCAGTTCCTTATTTTATATGAAACAGTCTTTGATGGTTTGCTTTGATGGATTGATACAAACACAGAACAGACAGAAATTCAGCTTTCTGGAGCTCTGTTCCCCACTGAAAATTTAACCACTGTCTGTGTAACTGGGGCTGCTTTTCTGTCTCTTTATTTTTTTAATCATCATGAATTTATATCATACTATGCCTTCCTCTATTTCTCTCCACACGTTCACTCACTCTCCTTTTTGTAGAGGCTGTGAATTACTGTTTGTTCTTTCTCACAAACTTTCCCTCTCTATTTTCCCACCTACAGTGGAAGAGGCTCAGCACTTGTGAAAATGTTGTTTCTCCCTCCCATCTCAGGCATGTCATCTACCTCATGTGAGAGCTGTTGGTTTCTATACCTATCTCTCCTTCCTGTTTAGTACTTACCAAATTATTCAGTTTCCAGTAATTCTCTTTAATTGCTCCCTGAGAAGTTTTAGCATCTGGACTCACTAGTGCTGATATTCCTTTTACAGCAGCAAGAATCAGGGGTAAATCCATAAATTTGCTACAATCAAGACTAAATTCTCTCTGATTTCAAGAAGATTAGAATTTTTAACAGACTTATGCTACTAGAGAAGAAAATAGGGCTTCCATTTCTGGATTCATCTGTCTAAATTATTACACAAACCACTCTGCAATAATTTCAGTTTAGTTATGATTTAGCAACTCATTCACAGTGGATTTGATGAATGAATGATTTTTTTGTTTCCTGCTCAGTGGCTGTATTTTCAACAGGTCTCATGATATTCCCAGACCTGCACTGTTTATTTGTTTCTGTGATTAGAGAGCATAACTCTGTAGATAAACTTGAGCGTATTTTTTAATGCTTTGTATTTTAAGTACTTTCATATTATATTAAGATTTAATGTACAATTTAATCTTCCTTTTCCTTGTTTTTTTCTAAGTCACCTCAAAATACCACTAAAAGTCAGTAGCAGCAGCTGTACCAAGCAGAGGAGTGGGAAAGGTGGCATTATTTCCCTCAAAAACTGAACGAAATACATATTGTAGAACTGTTTTACCTTTAGTGAACTTGAATTACCACTCCTCAAAATTCAGCCTGCATGAGAACTTCAGGACTGATGGCAGAACTTGAAACAATAAAAGACAACTTACAGAGTATTTCTTAGTTCTTATCTCTGTATTATATACTCAAAAATGTTTTAAAAATAGATTTTAGAAGACTTCACAAATCTACTCACAGAAGTAGATTGTGCCTTTGCAATTTCTATGCATTGAGGGATACAGTCTCCCAAACACAAATAAAATCTGCAGGAAGTATATTTGTCTCCCCTATAACCAGGGTGCTGAGATAAAGATTGCTGCAGTGCCTAATTTAAGCACCATGTCTGTCTGGCTTTGTTTTTGTGTCAGAACTATTTCTCACCACATTGTATAGGAAGTCTGACTCTTGACAGCTGAGGAAAGCTGGCAGACTAAACCACTTGTTGCTCTTTGGAACCGTGTACCACAACACCCAATGCACCTTGTACTAGAGCAGACAGAATTCCACTCTTCAGCATTGTACCTCCACAGAAGCCTGGGAACAGCCAGCTTTAAGACAAAGACCCCAATTTGTTATCAGCAACCTCTGTTGGACCTTTAGGGCCAGTGCAGCAACATGTTCTTGAGTTTGGGTTATGTCCCCATGCTACATCAGTAGGGAAAAAACCCAGGCCACCACCTTTGGATCCCAGGGTGAGCATGCAGTCATGGCAGCGGGGAGAGAAGAAAAACATGATTGTCCACAGAGAAAGCTACAGATTTTGAAACCAAGAGATCATAAGGTGACCACTGTCACAAGGTCACTGATCAGCATTTAGCCCTCTGGTACTAAATGAAATACAATGAATAAATGTAAGCATTCCAAGCTTAAGACACTGGGAAAAAAACCACTGAGGATTTAATGAAGAATCCAAACAAAGTAATGAATGTCTGGCTTGGATAATGCAACTGATCTAATGAAAGGAAATAATCAAAACATTTTTCATATATGATATAAGCTGTATTCCCCTGTAGCATTATGTTACTGGCTACTCAGAACTGGGCTCTTAAACTTCCCAATGCAGAGATCTCTGAAAAAAATGCCTGCTTGGATTCTCAAGGTTGCCAGGCCTGAAGGAGTTTATCTGGCGAGGTCTTCTTAGAACTACCGATCTTGGAAAACTTTGGTTTTGCTGCCTGTATTCCAGTAGATTTTGTTTTGATTTGGTGGAATGAAAATTCTTGCCATGTATTGCCTCAGCTGAATAAGAGACAAACAACAATCCCTAAATATGTGTTACCTGTATGAAAATGAATACTGTGAAACTACTCTGTAAAACAATTATGTGTGTTGTGCATATAAAACTTAGAGGAACTGTTCAAATGCTTATCCTTAGTGCCTTGGTGAACGTGATCTTAACAGAAAGCACACAATTTCTATTTAAATCATCAGAGAAAAGTTTCTCTTTGGAAATATGAGAAAGAGATAGATGACTTTCTGAATCCTAGAAGATGTGGCAGGGTAATATGTAGCTTTGTTATGTAAAATAGATAGATAAACATATATATTGCCTACAGGATCTAAAAATAGGATTTTTTACATAGACACAAAAGCACTGGTTTTGTCTCAGTCATTGGTATATAAACAAACTTGGGAAAAGTTAAAAGCAGCTTTCAGTGTTTCTCTGTGTGGCAGCTGGTCACAAGTAAAAACCATTTTTTGTTATGGAATGACTAGCAAAGATAAACTCTTGGGAAATATTCCCAAAGGCAATTTAAATAGATTTTGCTATTTGCAGATGGCAATGTTACTGTTTAATTTATAAAGTTAATAAAGTGGTTTCTAAATTATTTAATAAGGTAGGGAGTAATCACAAAGTTAGCACTTGTTTGCTTTGGTAGTGCTATGAATCATACACCAGATTCTGGTCATGAAATAAACAACTATAACAATTTCAGTTTAAATGAAAAATAATTACAAAGCAAAAGGACTTAGCTTAGAACTACAAAATTTTTACTATTTTACACATGCATTTTTACATCCCTTATTCTTTGTTATCATCATGCATCACTAATTCATAACACTATTCAATGCAAGCACTTTATCTCAGGCTTTTTCACATTTCTGGGGCAGGGAGATCTGAGGACAGAATGAAACCACTTATGGTTGCAAATCCTTGGAAAGAGGCAGACAGAGGAGAGGGAGAAAAAGAGGGAGAAACGAGGATAATTTTAATTCCTTCCTTCTCAATCTAAAGATCACGTCTTTCAAATCCCATTTAATACACTGTGAAAAAGATTAAAGTTGCTACAAGTGACTGAGTGTGGGTTCAGCCTGGTTTTGGTGCCAGGTGATAGCTACAAGTTCATACAATCCATGTACCCTTAGTGTGTCTGTGTGCACACACAGTGAAGGATTAGGACTGACTTTGTAAATAAGTTTGTAATGTCTAAAATAGATAGAGAGCTTTGTGTTTTTCATGTGACTAATGCTTATGCTGCTGGACGTGATGTACAGAGCTATTATTGAAACTTACCAACAATCAAAACCTTTGTTCAAAGGTTTAGAAATATTTGGGGAATATTAAGGGGAAAAATCCAAATAATTATGTGAAATAGCCAGGATGCTCGCATTAAAAAAAAATTGCTGTTGTTAAGGAGAGAACAATATCTCCTCTTTTTCAGCAATTTTAGTTTCCCAACCAAGCCTGCAAATGGAAGAGGAGAAGTTTTCATTTGTGTCTTGGATTCATACTTTTCATGAATAACTTCATTGTCTACCTCAGCCTATTTCTTCTGGATGTGCACAGTGTCCACAAGAACTCAGTAAATCTGCAGTGAATCTCTCAAATTCCTGTCCCAGTGTGACAGTCTCCATTACAACTACAGTCCAGCATTTAGCAAGTACAAGCAGGGCAAAGCAGAATAAAAAAGACTCAGAAACCAAAGAAGAGTTGTCTCTAAGTCATGTAGATTCTTCCTCCCAGAAACTATTCTGGCAGCTGAGTGCCCTTGCCTGGCTACATTGTGGTAAAGTAATAAGCATGGAAAATCAATCCTGCAGAGTCAAATCTTTGATTCTCGCTGATTTCATATAGTTTGTGCACAGAGGGTCAGCACCCATTGCTGTCTCTTAACCAATGGTCCTATGAAGTCAAAGTTCATCCAAGACTTACCTCCTGGAGCTCCTTTTTACTTGAGATGATTGTTGGTCTGGCAGGCTCATATGATGAAATAAGAGGAGGAAAAAGACACTGGCTCCTCAGGCACATTTGGCAGGATACTGGAGGGAGCATTCCAGCCTTCAGCTCTTCCATGGCCGGCTTAAGGCTCTGAGAATGAAGACTCTTCTTCCCACTTACCTACCTGCAGACATGTCTGTCTCTGAGCTCCACAAAACCCATTCCCAGCCCAGAGCACTCCCTTCCCAGCCCTCCTAGCAGTGCTCACCAGAAGCACCATCCTGTTCCTGCCACAGCCTCACCCAGAGACTCGGGGTTGCACTTGGCAGCCCCCCATCCTTACAACAGACTCAAGTGCGTGTCTGTGGCAGGCCAGGGGCTGATTCAGCCGTGTGGGCTGCTCCCTCCTGCCTCAGCTGCTCCCTGTCTGCTCCAGGGAAGCTGTGGTGAGCTGGATGAAAGCATTGCACAGGTCACAAGCTGAGCCATGCTCACCTAGAAGCATTCCAAAGGCCTTAGCTATGAACCTCGAGGCAGAACTTCTCAAGGAGCTTCTATCCCACAGCCCAACAGCTGGCTTTGCTACCAGTACTCACTGGGGCTGATCTCATCTTGTTCCTTCCTTCCCTGTCCCACTGGCACACACCACAAAAAACTGTAGGTCACATAATCTTTCCTCCCAGCATGTTGGGGTTTTTTTGGCTTCAGTCAATCCATTTGTCAGTCACTACAGCAAACTCCATATATCAACTCTTCCTGCAGCAAAGGCTCTTGACAAAGCTGCTGCTGTGATTGCTGTTAATGTGTTAGTGCTAAAAAATACATAATTTTATGCCAACATTTTCTTTTAAAAAATAACAGCAATATGAAGCTGCCATTCAGACTAGGAATATGGAAAGTGTTGGAAGGTACCTCTTGAGGCATGCAGAGTTTGTTTTTTCTGATGTAGATCAGATATCATTAAATTCCTTGGATCCTTGTCTCCCACATCACATACATGCACATGCACACATATTCTTACCTCGCTCCTCTTACTATTAAAACCTTTCCTTTGAAGGTATTACATTTGGCTGACATATAATAGAGACTTCAGAGGTCAGGGTGACATACATGAGAGCTAAGGATAGACCATGGTCTGTCAGAAGGATCCAACTATGGATATTGCTAAGGAAATTAGATGATTTCAGAGTCCAGGCATCTTTAGAGAAGATAGCAAGACAAGCTCTCCTTTAAATAAGTCCACTCATGACAAGAACAACTCCCACAATACTGACCAATCCCTGCTTCCCAGCCACAAACACTTCTATAACAAGGGGCAACAAAGGGAGGGGTGGGGAATATAAATACATATTTAATGGAAACCTTAGAACATTGCAGTAAACATTCACAAAATTAAATTATTAAAACCTGAAAGTTAAATCACATCCCACATTAGTTTGTCAAGCAGATCATTAGCCCTGAGAATGGAAGAAATAGGAAGATACATGTAGTCCTCTTAGGGACTTCTTGTGCTGAGCAAATTACAAGATACTATTCAGAGACTACAGCATTCAGGAGCAACCTGGAACTACAGGGAATGGAGGCAGATATTACTTACCCTGACTTATGTGACTTATGCTGAAGATGTAGCAATGATAAAGACACTGCTTTTCACCAACCTGAGCCATGGATGTTGTTTGTACTAAGATGTGTGCACTAGTTTTAGTCACATGTACATTCCTCGAGGATTTCTGACAGGTGATTTATCAGCAGTGAATGTCATGAAGGCAGACACTCCTCTCCAAATCAATCTTTATCCAGTCTTGATGACAGATAAATGAATTTTGTAGTCTTGCTTTCCAGTAATTGGTTCTCAAAGCTTGCTTTTTCCATCCTTTAATACTCTGTAATGCCATAGACTGTCTTTGAAGAGTGAATAATAATGAAGAGCTTTAAAGAGACTTGTAGAAGTTATGAAGTCATAAAACTCTGTTTGATTCCTCCTTCACTCTGTTTTCTGGGAATGCGCTGAATATAAATAGTGAAGTGATCTTATGGGCTTTGAATGAAAGATTCTTTCTCCTTTCAAACCACAGTTCCTACTGTGTTATCCTCATTGATATTTCATTGCCTTCAGGATGATGGGATTTACGTAGCATCTTTTTCCAAGTCTCTTATCAACAGTGTTTTGGGACATTTGGCCAAAAAATGGTATGCCTAGTCTCTTGGGTTTCCTTTTCAAATGCATGGTGTAAATCAATTCTGTATAGAGCTACAGTCATTGTGATACAGAAGGTACATCAAAACACACTTCTTCAAACAAGAGTTGGCCTTGTTTTCCTTTCCCTCCTTGTTCCTGGTGTATAGGGCTTCCCATAAACTGAGTTCATTTCTCCTCCTCTTCTCCTAAGGTGCAGCTACGTTGTGAAAATTGATACTTCTGCAAAGAAAAATAGTTTTCTTTATCATGTTGCACAGTCTCAACTTCCACCAGCCCATTAACTCAAAATAAACTCCTAAGCATTTGACTGTCTGATCAGTGTCTGCACAGTGACATTTACCAGGAGAGGCAGACAAGAAATAGTCAGTGGCTGGAGATTTTTAGACCAGAATAGTGACACTGTAATCTTGCACTTTCCCCCACTATACTCATCACCCCCTTTGCCAATCTCTGCACCCTTTTCTAGACACAGCTGAAATGACCATTAGAAGTGCCCCTTGGTATGTGTTCAAATCCAAAATACAGGTATTAGAATTGACTTGAAATAAAAAAAAAAAAAAAAAAAAAAAGGAAAGAAGAAGAAAAGCAATTTAAGTATTCTTTGGTTCCATTACATAGAAAAGACATCACTATTACATAGCTCATTTCTGAAGTCAACAGATGGTGGTGCTACATTTAGAGCACTTGGAAGTTGTTTCCTCTGTTGTTTGTTAAAGGCAAAAAGCTTGGAAGTATGTTCAAAAGACTGTATCCAGAAGGCTTTATGCCAATCCTACTTACACCAGCTTTCCTGATAGAGCTGAAAACAAGTGTTACAGCTGTGAGTAGGCATACAGTTACAGGACATTTGTAAGTACACATGAGTCAAATTACAAACAACAAAAGTCTGATGTTATCACCCCAGTTTATTTCATGCACCCAGTCAGTGGCAGCAGCTCACAGATGCTGAGGCTAGTGATGCTTTAGTAAACAGAACAATTAGCAGCATTATGTGAGCTGCCAGCATAGCAAAATAAACTTGGAGATATATGGTTGTACTTCTTCCCAAAAAAAATAAATTGGAAAGCACAAAATAGCTTCTTATCTGCAAGAGTGGATGAGCAACTGCCAGCTCTGTACCATAGAGATGGAAGCAAGACTCCTTGAAATGGGAACTTAAAAAGGTACCATGCAATGAGTAATTAATGCTATGCCATTGTATCAACCATCTTTGTGTCTTGTTCTAAGGGAAAAAAATCCCCACACTTTTTTTTTTGTCATGGTTTTCTTGTCATGATACAGTGCCATCAAACACTAACATACAAATAATCAGTATTTGGCATTGCTCCCTACCCTGGCTGCATTCAGTCCTTTATGGTAATCAATGATCCATTCATGATAGCTCCCTGCAATTATCATAGCAAAGACTGGGGACAGACTGGGACAGACAGGTGTAGAAGGTACTAAAATTAAATAACCACAGAGTATTTCACCCCTGCATTCTCCAGTTGCTTCCTCCATTTATGGATAATGGCCCTATTTGCAGACAATGGCAGTAAAATTCTTCTCCAGGGATTTATCTGTAACACTTATTTCTTGGATTATGGTTTGTATTTTCTGGTGTGATAAGTGCCCCAGAGAAACACTTAAGTGAAACAATCAAGAGAGGAGTTTGTTCTCCTATCCCATAATTCCTGCATCCTAAACATTCAACAGAAGATGCTCATTAACCTCACACTGTACTGTGAGCTGCATTCACTCTTCCCCAGCCTTCACCACTGCCAACAGAGCACACAGGGGCTGCAGTCTTGGTTGCTCAAATGTAAATAATTCAGGAACTCCCCGGGCCATGCCCACAGACTAGTGAGAAGGAGGACATAGCTTCTGTGTTTTACCAATGTTTATATTCTCAAATTAAGACCTAAAGCTATTGTTAAAGTCCACCAAGAGAAATAGCTGGTGGGTGAAAAATTGGTCATTGACATGCCTTTCCTGTGAAAACTTGAGGTAAAGCTGAGAGTGGTCTACTTCATCATAATTTTTCCTGAACTAACTGATTAAGATAACAGATGACTGTACTGTCAGTGATGCCCTATGCTGTTTATTTAGATTATCTATGATCCATTGTCATGTCTACTAAATTACAAGTCCTTACTGGCTAGACTAAATAATAAGGTACTTGTAACAGTAGCTAAAAGGAATAAAAAGCAGGAGCCAAAATCAGAGCTTTTACCACCTTTCATCTTTATTTTTCACCTGTCCTTTTAACATTCAGCAGCCAGAAAATGAATGACAGTGATTAAATTATTTGCCTGCCAGATTATCTCAGTGGCTGTTCTTAGCAGAATATCCATGCAAGTCATTGAGAGAGCAGGATATGAGCAGGTGAATCAGACTCTGCAGGGTCCCTCCACCTCTGACTCTCACAGTATCAGCTGCTCCCTGGCATAACAAAACCTCTGAAAAAAGATAACCAACTTTAATGGATGCTAAATATTGAACTAAATCAAAGATAATGGATGTGAACTTTGATGGTCTAACAAATCTGACCTAAAAGGAACAGGAATTCTGCAAATGAGAGCCTGAAAACTCCCATCATGCTTCCACCTGCTCATCCTTTGAGGTACATTTTGTTTAGTTCCTGTAAAATAAAGGCATTACTCACTAACAAGACATATGGAGTGTTAAAGTATAGAAACTAAGATTCTAAAGCTACCACTGTGTCTTCAGAAAGCTTAACAATGATTTCAAAATGCTCATTGTTATGGTGAGGTCCTATGTTTCTTTCTTGGACACATTTTCTCATTAAATTGGCAAAGTGGTTGTTGAGAAAGTGGTGATTGGATGAGTGGACCTCTCCCCACATATTTCACCTGTTCAGTGCCTTGCACAATTAAATATTTATCTCCAAATGGAGATTCCAGGCTTTATTACTACCTGAATAATACATGTAACTTGAGTTATAACCTCCTAAAGACCTATTTGCAAGTCAATTTTTTTCTGTCTGTTCAGCACTGTTTCCTGACTACAGCTTCTGATAGTATTTTAAATAAACTCCTTGGTCTATGTGTGTGTTACCTGTTCTTTCTCCCTTTAACCAAATTATACCACTTGGTTAAATCAAAGTACTTACTTAAAAAGAAAAACACCTCTCCCTCCACTCAAAAAAAGTTGCTGTTAGCAACTTAACTTAATGAGCAAGTTATCCCAATGGATAAGACATTGTTTTAAATAAAGAGTGACAGAATTTTTTTAGAGAAATAGCCATCCTAGGTTATATTTTGGGGATATTTGCAGGAACAGCACATTGATGCTGCCACTGTGTCTTCACAGTGAAAAATATGAAAGTTGTCAGGGTTTAATTAACTGAAGGACTTTTATAAATCAAAAGTACATTTTGGAAAATTCACAATGGTCAGAATTAGTCTCAGAAACATAGAAAGGGAAAAAAATAGGGCTGTCAAGCAAAATTTAATCTCCTGTATTTGAAAGAGACGTTGCTTGGTTTAAAAAAAACATGACAGACAATGGCCTGCAGGGGCACTCTAGGGCATAAATGCAGGGCCTAATGGAACCATTAACATCCACGGATCCAGCAGCACTTCCTAGACTGATCATGGCTTGGGGGGAATCTTTCACAAGACAAAGAATACCTCTTTTTATATTGCCAACAAGGCCACTCATTTAGAAAGCCCTTATGACACCAGTGTGATATTAGAGCACTTCTGGGAGCTCAGGGTGGTGTTTCAGATTAGTTTGTGCCGGAGCTGGGGAGTAGGGGAACACAGTAGGGATACCAAACAAACAGCAGGCAAGGGTTTGATCCAAACTGTAACACTGAAGATATAACTTGCATCAGTGCTTTCTGATATGTATGTAACTGATTCATTAGCAAAATCCTAGAATTAGATTAATTTTTAAACAAAATTACCAGAGTAAGCAATATTCCAGCATGTACATCTTTATACACAGAGGCAGAGGGCTTGCTGCTGTCCTCTCTGGCAAGGTATCTATTCATTCATTAGTTTAAGAGAATGATGCAATCTTCCTGCAACTAAGTACTTGTCTTATTACTGACTCTGTTACAGAGAGGTCCAAGAGAAAGGCAGGAAACTGGAATGCTGGTGCACAAATGTAAATTATTTGCTAAGGTGTAAAGAATTTGTTTGTTGTTCTCACCTAGTCTAATTTAACTCATCTTTTTGTCTCACTATTGCTCCAAAGGCATAAATATATATACAAATAAACATGCATGTGTGCACATGCATAGTTGTTTTTTTCTCATAGGCAGTTCTGACTGGGATAAACCCTTGCTGAAGAATTTGACTGCATCAAATTCAGGTGTACTCTTAGAGACACATTTAGTACATGGACTTAGAAACCACTCACAGAATTCAGACTTCTAAACAATGGTGAAAATTTCACTGACAATTCAGAACAGCTCTCATTTTGCCTGAGTTTTAAAATGGTTTGTATTTCTTGATTTTTCCTCTGGTTTTATGTTTATAAAAATACTCCATAGCATATCTATAACATTTTATGCTACATACTCAACTAGCATTTATAGTCATTCATTAGTAACTGATACTTTAAGGTTTACAGAGGTCTGAACTGCATGTACATTCATAATACAAGAAAGTGCTACTCCAGTGTATTTGTTGAGAAAATGAGGCAGGAAAAACAAACAAAAAAAGTCACCACTGCTGCAGTTTATTTTACTTCCAAAACAGTCCATTAAATGTCTTTTGGCAAATTACTTATTTAAGTAAATGGAAAGCTCGGGAAATTGTTTCTGTGGCTCCTAATAGAATTCTAAATTTCTTTGTTTGATTTCTTTTATTGCCATTGGTTTCATCAGACATCTGGGAACAAGTTAAAGAAAACCCGACAATAAAAAGGAAGATTTTTGATACTGAGGACAGAGAGTAGAAGGCTACACTGAGAGATCAAACCTACCACAATGAGGAATGCTCATCCTGCAAGGAAAGGAGGGCCCATTCTTTTTTCCCAGGGCAATACAATTTTCGTGTGTGATGATATACAGAGAGCTCAAATTATTCCTGCAAACACTTCCATTAGGGTCAGCTGGAGTGCAGTGAGCAGGATGTGCAAGAGCATTTCCTCAGAATCTGCAGGGACCAGGAACTCTGTTGTGCTGGATATAGTTGAGACACACTGAAGGGTCTTTTGAGCTTTTATTGTCTAAACTGAAAAAAGTAAAAGGAAGAGAGAAACAGAGGCACAGTGCAATTAGCACCTTGATGAACCTTAAAGTAAACAAATGTTCGTTTCTAATTGCATAAATGTTTAACCTTTTGCTAGACCATGGCCAAACTGACTTGCCAAAGGTCATACACATAATATCTGTGGAAGAGTTAAGCATTGAGATCCATTATTCTATAATCAGAGGTACATCAGTTTTCATCCCCAAGAAATTAATCCAAGCAATAACATGTTTTGCACATTTAATTCTTTAACAGGAGTTTTACTGTATCTTTGTAAAGAGATACAGAAGATTAAGAAGAATAAAAAGGATCGAACGACATATTAAAAGGTTTTTTATTATTTAAATGATGGAAAAAAATCTAGGAAGATTAAAAGCAAGCAGATCAGATTCCTTGATAGCACCTGTTTATATTATTCATGTACCTGGAGCATTTATGATGTGTAAAACATTCATTTCACAATAAATATTGTAAAACTACCTCCTTCACCATCATTTTAAATGTAGTTCCCTGTAAGGAATATGATAATATTCTCTATGATAGAAGGGAGATAATTTTTTTTCTTAATCAAGCCAAGTGTCTGCTAGAACAAGTTAAAATCAAATGCTCCTCTTAAGCAGTTTTTTTCAGTACTCAGCCTTTCCAGAATGGGAGGTGCTGTCTTTGTGAAGTCTCTGAAGCCATGGTTGGACATGACAGGATGTAGCATGAGCTGTTTGACTGAATCAGCCACAACGCCAAAGGAAGCAACAGACTGTCACATCAAGCAGGAGGCACCTGATGGAAACCTCTTATGACAAATGAAAACCTTTCTGGTGGCTAAAAAGTGTACCAAAAGCAGTGCCCTAAATAAAATTTACTATCCATCAGTCCTTGTATTTACAGTGTTTTTCAGGCAGTTCGTTTTGTTGTTTCTTCATTCCACCTAAATCATGTAGTTAGCAGGAACTACCAGTCCTTGAGGAATGTGGCACCTGATGCACATTTGATGCTGGATTTATTTTGTTCGGCTTACAACAAAAATGGGTCATTTCAAAAGTAAAATCAGCTACAACAACGATGTCTTTTGTTTTGCTTAGCATTTAGAGCCCTTGAAAAACTCTATTCTAAGAGCTGGGAGGACTTCACAGCTCTCAGGATCTCACAGAGCTCAGTTCTTCAAATAAACAAGTCATCTATGCACACATTTATGCAATTACATTCCAATTACAATGACTCTTAAGACCTCTTGTATAAAGACCATGCCCCTGCCCACTAGACATGATCTACATGGTCAACTTCCATGCATACCCTTATGATATGATTGTCTCAAGAAATGCATTATTGAAGGCTTGCCAATCAATCTTCCTGGATTCTAAATATTTTTCTATGAAGTGCTGAGAAATTCTTACCATTTGCATAACTGCAACCCGTCTGTGAATGACTTACTCCAAACAGTATCCCAGTTTCAGTTTTGCATCTCTAAAAAAGCTGCCTTATATTTATTTCATAGGGTAGTGCTTTCTGACATAACTAAATAAGTAAAGCTAAATATTTGAACTCTAGCTGTTACAGTAAATTGTTTTACTGCTGTTTTGCTGCCATTTATTGCCTCATTTCCACAACTGTGGTTCACTGCACATTGACAACTGAAAACTGTTCCTTTAGAAATCTCTTTCCACATGTCTTAGTCTTCCCTCACCAATAACTTAATTTTTTATCTTTCCAGTATAGGCACTGACAAGTCACATATATCAGAACATAAAGAGTTGTCATGGCAGATCAGACTACTAGCCCATCAAAGCCTGCTAGTCTGTCTTTACTATATCTCACAGGAAGGTGCAAATCCTCACAATGTGATAAGCAATTATGCAACAGTACCCATAAGGGCAACATTTCTTTTTCACTTTTCCAATCAGCCTATACCTAGAAATGAAAGATGTTACCTCCCTTCAATAGTTTCCTATGCTGTGCATGACAGACTCCCTGCACCTGTGATTGATATTCAACAGGACTCTGTCACAGCTAATAGGCTCAAAATCTAATTTGGCCAAAGAAGGACAAGACTAAAAAACAAGGTTAGCAATAAAACTGTGTTTCATAAATGAGGACTGAAACAGAGAGAAAAGGAGGGAATCTGAAGCATTAACTTTGTTGAAGTTTTATATGCAAGCTGTTCAATGAATTCAGGTTCACACCCAACTAGTGAAGAAGACAAAGCAAATTTTAAGATGATATGTTGAAGGGCCATTTGGAACAGTCATTGAGTTCATGGCCTGGATTTATCAGGTCTCCTACAGTAAATTCTGAATAATAGTCTTTAATGGTAAAAACCACTCATGAGAAGATGCTGCTTTAATTCATATGTCCTGGTGGTATTTTGCATGTCAACTCCCCTGAAAAGCACTGTCCAAAACTGCATTAGTGATGTTTTATGGAAATTAATCAAAGCCTATAATCCCATTGTCCTGTGATTCTAGCATTTCTGGACCTACTGCTCAACAATCTCCTCAGCTCAGAATAACTGTTTACATGATTTCCAGTCTACTTTGTAATTATTTTCTGTAATTGACATCAGATTATGCAGAATATCCCACAGAGGTCATCAAACCATCTGAAAAAATCATTAAGATGTCAGAAGACTGTGAATTCAGATTTCTTTTTTCATAAAGGGTAGTCATATTTCTATTCTTTCAAACTCTTATTTTTATCCGAATTTGACATCTTCTTCCTTGCAAGTGGTCAGCTGTTAATCCCTGATAGGCTTTGAACTCAATCAGTGGTAAAAAAAAAGGGCAGCAGAAGCAAAAAAACAGGAAAACAGTTAAGAAAAAGTAATTTGTATAGGAATTTGTAATACACAAAAAATCAAGTATGTTTTCAGGGACAAATTAGCAACCTATTGAAGCTTACCAGCTTTGTATTTTATACTAAAATGTGTTGTTACCCAAAACATTTGAAAGATCAAAAACACATGAGTGGAATCATTCTGAGATACATAAATGGAATCTGGAAGTGATTACCTTAAACTGAAGGTGAAGGAATTAATGACATAAGAGGAAAGAGAGAGTTGTTAGTTTGCAGAATATCAGTTAAATATTATACATCAAGTTAAATAAAATGTAATATTTATAAAATATTTAAAAACAGATAAAATTAAACATTAGCAAATATACTGAGTGAGAGAGAGAGATATTCTGCATTTGCAGCAGGACAGACATTCCTTGCTTGGTCTACTTAAATGTGGTAAGTCTACTTTTCTACAGGAAAATAAAAAGATTTCTGACCTTTTTGAATACATACATATAAATGAGTACATTTATGATTAATTTCTATGAAAGCAAATGTAAAACAAATGTTTTGAATATGATGTGCATTGCGTTGTCTGCAGCACATACACAGAAAAGAATATGCTGTCTAAAATGGAAATGCCACATTTACAAGGGTAAATATTGTTTGTTCAGAATTTGCCATTCAATTGTTCTCCATTTTATCAGCTGTTTTTGTACAGAATGTTTCAGCAGAGTGATTTGTGCTGAGGAATTTCTATGATATGAAAATCTAGGGATGTTAATATAAAATAGACAACTGAAAGCTGTGTGTATGTTCTCAGAAGGGACTTTACTATTTTTGGGTAACTTCACAATGAATGAACAATTCAGAGCTCTTCAGAAAATTGTCAAAGACCCACTGAACATCTGAGCCTGTGGGGTAGAACTGTGGTCACTTGACAGGTTCTTCCTGAAGGGAGAGCCAGTTTGAACTTTGCTTTATGTCTGCCACAATGATTTGCATTTACACCTGTCTGAGCTCATATCATGGGCCTGGTAATTCCCACACTGTGGTACCACCCCTCCTTTACCACCCCAGCTCAGCAGGCAGGGGTAAGATTAGAGGTATTAAAGCCAACACCTCATCTGCCTGATCTGACAGACTGATGCAACTCAAA
Organism: Illadopsis cleaveri; assembly: GCA_013399915.1. Classification (NCBI taxonomy): domain Eukaryota; kingdom Metazoa; phylum Chordata; class Aves; order Passeriformes; family Timaliidae; genus Illadopsis; species Illadopsis cleaveri. The sequence continues at coordinate 1,436,181 of VXBB01012525.1, forward strand.
TTGCAGTATTTTTAGGCAATGACTAATGGTTAATTAACCAGCATATGAGAAATACCTGCTTTCCTGCTTGCACCCCATAGCTCATTGATCTACCTCCCTGTAATACATATAAAAAAGATGGCATTTCTTTCAACACTGGCTCTTCTGATTGAATATTTGCCTTTGTCACTAGTTAATAACCCTAGCTCTTAATGACTTTTAAAAACGAGTCTTCAAACACTAATTTGTATGTTATTTACTCAGATTTTCTTAAACTGCAGCCGTATCCTAAATCTCTTGCTACTCTCCTAAACTACATAGGTAACTTAAAAGTATATAATGTAGTTGTGTGCAATAATGGTAATCCACTGCCCTGGACAGACACATTTTCCAGCTTATTAAGATCTAAATGATTCCCTTTAGGACCTGTACCATGTGTAAATGTGAGGCTGCTAAGGGTCATTGGGTTAAAACCTGAAACTCTCAGTTTCACACCTCTCCAACCTGGGCTGAGGAAGCTGTATCAAAAGCTTAAGTGCAAATACCTTTCTCTAACAACCAATAACAAAAGAGACTTAGAAGCTTGATGCTGAAACAGTATCTCTGCAACAAAACTGGTCAATATTCAGCTCTACATGTTTAGATGTAGACACACAATCTTTTCCTGCATCTCATACTTGTTAGGCCTATATGTCTAAGGAGATACAATTACCTATGAGAAATATATTCTAGAATGTGTAAGGAGACCAGGGAGCAAAGTCATTTGAAGCATGGGACCTAATTAGGATTGCATTAAAATTCCAGGCTCTCAGTTGTACCAGGAAACTCAGAGCTTGATTGCATCTGCTTAACATTGGGATGTACCTCCAGGAGTAGCCTAATATCTCCAAATGATTCCAATCCACAGGGACTGGTATGGTTCAAAGCCTGGACTGATGTGAGAAATGGTTTTGGAGGCTGTCCCCTTGAATATTCTTGAGATTGGGGTTTGTTTGGTTTTGGGGTTTTTTAATAACAATGGCAAAGAGAGGGAATATATATATATACAGGATTATTTCAGTGTTTGGATAATCCACAGTAGTCTCAACCTTTTCAATTTTTAAATTAGATTTCTAGATCTGGATAACTACCTGGAAGTCCCCAAGTAAGCTCTTCTATGTGGTAATTCTACAGTTAAGAACCCCATTTTTATTGCCTGTCTTCTAAATAACAGACAAGTCCTACTGCAAATAATTTCATTGTGTTGAAAGAAATGTGAATCAGTATCCTATATAAGATTTCCTCCATTTGAGGGGCTGAGGAGAAAAGAGTATCCAAAAGTAAAGATGTAAATCTCACAGTTTGGGTTTATTTCTAACAATTACTGTCCGTTGAAGCAAGAGAGTCTTGTCACAACTCATAAACTGCTGAAAATAGTTTGCGTTTTTGTGAAGTTTTATAATTATTCCCTTTTAGCTTTATAAAGCAGAATCAGTTTAATGTCTTTTATAAATCAAACTGCCACTTTCAAACATTAATTGTCAAGATAGGAACAACAGTTCTCTATTAAGTAGATAGAAAATAAACTAAATCTGTTGTTAACACTCTGGTTTAACAGTTTCTGTAAGTGAAACATCACCTGGTCACTTGAGAGAGAAAAGATGCCAATTTCAGTGATTGCCTACATGACCTGTTTTCTTCACCCTTGGATGATAATGCATTTAGTGATAATGAAGAGTAAAGATAAGGTATGTTTCTGAGCCTGTACATCCTTTTGAGCTCCAAATTCACAAGTTTTAGAGAAAGAAAAAAAGAACAATCGAGGGTCACTTAAGAACAACTATAGATACCTACAACAGTAATATCTGACAGATTGTGAAGTCAGAAGTTCTGGAGATTTGTAGGAAGTAGTGTATTTCCTAGAAGTGTTGTTGCTCAAAGCATAGGCCTGATGCTGAAATCACAGCTGATATCATAGTTAAAACTGCAAAACCAGATTCAAAAGTAAGGATTATTTCACTCCAGGTATTTTCTTTGGATATCAAGTAACAAGAGAAAAACAGATACATTAAGGATGAAAAAGAACTTGATCATTTGCTTTTGGCATTGACCTGGAGCCCTCTGTTACACTTATGATAATGTAGCAGAGATCCAATCAGATACTTTGTATTCCAAATTCAGCACTGTTACACTGGACACAACTACACTGTGGGACTTGCATTGGTTAAAACCAAGGAATTTGACTTTTCACTACCAAGATTTTTCAGATTTTGTCCATAAGACACAGCTCTGTGAGATGCAGAACAGCCACAAATGCCTGGGGATATAGTGGGGGTAAAGAATTGGTGAATATATGGAGAGATAGATATATATATCTTCTTTTTTTGTCATCTGAGACACAGCAGAGTAAAATTTCCAGAATATTTTTAGAACTGTTGTATTGAAGTCAATCAAAATATGCCAGGAGCTGCAACAGGGACCTACAAAAGCCAGAAGGAGGAACTGGGTCTGCACACAGTCAGGCCTTCTTGAACTGGAGCTCTTCTGTGCCTTGGAGAGGTTGAATTTCACCATTAAGAAGAAGCATTATGTCCTGTTTAGGTTGTTTCTAGAGTTAGACATTAAAAGGAAGGAATAATGACACTGTAAGAGCTGCACTGAGTCAGATGAAGGACCAACTGCTCACCATCTCAAAGAACATGGGCAGACACTTTGGAGAGCAGTGTAGGAAACAGGACAAATACAGAATGGTGCCTCCCAGGGAATGCTCTGCCATATTCCTATCAGTCAGACTTAGAGGCTTAGAGGCTTCTTGAAAGCTTGTACCTATTTAACAGCTGTAAAGCACCTCTTATCCTTAAACTGTGTGATTACACCTTGCATCCATTTACACTTTTGGCCTTCAGGAAACCCTGCAGATTCTACAATTTAACTTAGATTTTGCCTGGCTGAGTATTTAATTTTATTTCTTTGAAATCCACTATTCAAAACTTCATTGGGTGCCACAGGGGTTTTTTCTGTGTCAAACACTGAACAATCTCACCTTGTTCATCTGTGTGGGATCTGTGATTTCATAACCTTGTTTTAGTCAACCTTCATCTCCTCCTTCCCAAACTGTCCCCTTCTCTAATTTCTAGTCAGCTTCATCTATTCTCATATGATGCAATTCAAAGTCTGGGACCACTCCTATCATCCTTTATTGCTTTACTGTATATTTTCTGATGTAGGGAAAGAGAACTGACAGATTCAGATCTGGGTGTACCATGGATCTATACAGACAAAGGGATGTTTTGTTTTGTTCACAAATCCTTTCTTAATAATTTCCAGCTCCGTGGTTTTTGGATCACTGCTGAACATTGAGCTGCTATTTTCAGAGACTCTTTGAAGTAATTTCACAATCTCATTTCTGATTAGTAATATCAAAAGTCCATTTGGTTATATAGGCAGTCACTTTTCACTTCTAATGTAATTTTGCATTTATCATGCAAAGTATTACCAACAGTAAATTATATCTGCTGTTTCATTTCCCTGTCACATAGCACCCCAGAATTCTTTTGCAACATTTTGCAATCAGATTTAGATTTTATTATCCTCAGCAATTTTATATCATCTGCAACTGTCATTTCAATGTTCCTCCCCTCTCCAGACCATTAACAAATATGCTGAAAAGCAAGGTAGCAAAGCAAGGTCCTGAGAGATTCCAAATTCCCTCCAAAGCAAGAAGTGATCCTATATTCCTATTTCTGTTTTTTATCCTTTCTACTATTTTTGAAGTATCTTATAACAACCCAAGGAGATCTCATTCCTTTAACGATAGTATTTGCTCATGGTTTTGTGAAAAACTTTACTGATTTCTGAATAGAGACCACTATGCAGATAAGAGAGATGCTTTCTGGCCCCTTCAAATAACAAAACAACCTCAGAGTTTATTGTTTATAGAAAAGGATTACAGATAGATATCTATCTATTATACACAGGCTATCTATATACAACCTAAGTATATTTTCTGCAGATTCATCAGGACAGAAGCCAGACTAAACCATCCATTCCCAATTTTCAGACTGGAAATCTGAAATTTAGAATTCAGATTTCACTACAGATCCTTTTTGAATTTCATGCTTCTGATAATTACAAAAAGAGGTTGATTAGACAATGCAACAAAGACAACCACTCAGAAATTTACTACCTAAGTTCCTTTAAAACCCTTAGACAAATACCATCAAGCCCTGGTACTGCTCATTTTACTTCAATAGCTTCATAAAGATGATACTGGAGGGAAAATGTAGAAAATTACTACCTCCACAGTGAGCACTAAGGCATAGAACTCATCCATATTTTCTACCCTGTTCTTACTGCTTTTTTGTTCTTTCTTAGTCTTTCTCCTTTCATACGTCAGTAATTTATCTGGTGCACAAACTCTTTGGCAAATCTCCATGAGTGGCTTGTGACTTGTTTCCTCAGGGAAGCTTCTAATTCTCCCAGGTCCAATGAAGTCTGTAAAATAAATCATGATGGTATTTCAGTTTGCATTCAAATGAGAACACAGAGTGTCCCTTGCACCTTGAGCTGTCATTCAAACCTGTGCAAGGTGGATGAACAGTATGGCCATCCTTATTAATTATGCCAAAGGAAAGGAGACAAGGGACAATCAGCTTGACCAGGTTTGTATTGTGCCTGTGGTATTTGACAATTAGATGCCACTTTGCACTGAAATGCTAGTGTGATATCTGAAAAGAAATCTCAAATAATTTCCTGCAAATGGGGAGCTCCTTAGTACACTTAGTGGACACACTAAGTACCTACTAGAAATGTCTGGGTTTGTATTTAAATCCAAGAGTTTATTTCCTGCTTGAAAACTCAGTGCAAGTTAATGGAAATACTTGTAGAATTTATATTTACAACACCTGTGGAAAGGTCTGGGTATAGATTAGTGTTCTCTGGTGCTGGAAAATTTTATAGCCCAGTTGTTACTTTTATGAACAGGGAACTGAATAAAACAAAAGGAAGACTCAAAGAATAATTTGTGGGTGTTTGATGAGGTTCTTGTTTGTTTGCTTGTTTGCTTGTTTGTTTGTTTGTAGCTGGGCAGAGCTTATAATACCGTGGTAAAACCTGAATTTTTCCAATAAATAAAAACTTGGTGGGATGGGTACATTTAAATCCTAACTACAAAGTCTTATGTTAAAAAACATGGCAGTTGTCTGATTATGGGAGAAGGACAGGAACATTTTTATTACCTACTCTTCTGATATTTAGTCAGAGTTAAACCAAGGTTATTCTGCAGCAACTTTGAATTGTGACTAAGAAGAGAGAGTGTGACTCTTCAAGATTTCACTTTGTAATCAGAATATTAGTAGGATTGGATAATGTTTCAGCTTTTCAGAATTGTATTGTACTGCATTTCAAAAAGCATATATGAGGTCCTGAGAAATCAGAGCAATCAAACAAGAAAGCAAGATACATTCTTGAACAAGAACACATGGGTTTTCTGATCTCTAGCAGTGGTTTGAGTCAGTTATCATTTTGCAGTAAAATCAATTCCATCAATAAAGCTGAGGTAGACATCAAACAGAAAGCTTTAAAAGCATATCTTGGAATCCTCAAGTATGATTACTTTGTTTAGCAAAGAATAGACAAAGATACTTCTCAGGAAGGTCTTTTTTGTCTTATCTCTGGTTCAAATTTAATTTTTCCTGGAGGGTTTTTGGTTTTTTTTCCCTCTTCTCCTTTTTTTGTTTTGAAGTCATGTCCAACATTATTAATACAATACTCAGCCTACCACCAAAGAGTCCACTTAGTGTCTGCAAAGCTAAGAACCCTTTATTCAGAGGAGCTTTTGGAGGGTTATAAAAGAAGGGAAGAAATCCTACCTAGAGGGATGGAGTCCTTCCAGAAATCAGGCAACAGGGCTTTGAAGGAGATGCAGATTATAAACAAGATTCACTCCTGGGCCTATCCCAAGCGCTTTATTGCTGTGGTGATACAAGTACAACGAGATGTAACACCGTGTCTGACACAAGAGAGGGGCAATGAACCACAACAAAGGCAGGAATGCTGCACGTTGCCCCCTCACAAGAAAGAGATTTCTGTATCTATAATATTTTCTCTATCTATATTCTCTAATAATAATATATAATTCATAATAACAGATTTTGCTATTATGAAAGGCAAACTATATTTTGTGTGCTATGTATTTTTGTTATACAGTGTTACAAGTCAAAAGCGAACACGTCTGACGTACTTCCCTCGGGAAAGGTTTATGGAGGTATTGCCTGTGAATAATCCCAGAGTTCTTCTGTGTTCTAATCATGTTTCTCCACCTTACAGTGGTTTACTATTTGAACAAATGGAGGTGGAAAACTCAACAAGTATGCTACTTTAAAGATAACATTAAGCAATTGTGGAGTTAGCACTGGTGATTTCTGTGAATTGACATTTTATGTAATGAACCATTGCTGCTTCATAACCAGAACTCTCTGAAATGAAGTGCAAAGAAGTGCCAAAGAAATGGTCCCACAACACACAGTCCCAACTGTGTTCAATGTCTGCTTAAGATTATTCCTGTCCTTTTATGCTGAGTGCACAGCAAGCAAGCTGAAGTTAGTACAGATGTGACTGTGCCTCAGCTGCCCCAGTTCTCTGTTATTCCAAAGCTGTGACTGGCACGCAATCACACCAAGGAGTTTTTGCCATCCACTCAGGGCAGGGCTGCACGTGCAAGTTTTGGACACAAAATGTGCAGGAAAACACTGTCAATAGATGATGCATTGAATGTCTCTACCAGAACATAATTGTTTCCTTTATGAAAACACAGGAACCCAAAAGTTCCTAGTTAGCAACAGGTACATCTGAGATGCACAGTTCCCAGCCTTATACAACATTTAGGGGGTTTCACACAACCAACAAATGTATCAACTCTCTTCTTTAATCACTTTAATGATTTCTGTAATGAGTCCTCCTTGCACCAAGGGTCAGGGGATCAGTACATGGAGTCCTGAAGAGGTGCAAACAGGCAAGATGAGACACCAGCACCAGGGTTCTGATTGCAGCAAGAGGCCTTAATGGTGCTAATCTCTCCTGGGGCCTCCACCCACTCTCTTCCCATGGTCATGGAGTGAGCAAGCAGATGGGTGGAACTCTCAATGTGGGACAGGCCTGGAAGAGCTAAATGTGAACAACTGGTGGCCTACTTGTCCCACACTAAATGAGGAATAAACATGTTAGTGGCCAGTTCAGATTCTCCTGATATACTCAGTGCTGCAGAGGGTTATGTTCTCTCTTCTTTCAGTCTTTTGCTCTCTATGATTCAAGAATCCAACATTTCCAAGCTTTCTCAAGGAACACTATGCAGTTTTCACTTCCCTAATCAAGGCATGTAATTTGCTCATAACTGCCATTTTTTTTCATTTAGCTATGTCAGATATAAATACTGTGAAATATGTAGTGTACCATCCAGTAAGGGCTACTGTTCCCTTCGGGAAGAGCTCTGCTAGGAGACCACTGTTGTGTAATATTTCTATATAAGAACATATCAAACTTAAAAGTGACTGCAGTGTTAGGTCAGCTCTGGTACATAAGCTATACAAATTAAAACCATAATAAATGGGAAAGACTGAAAGTGCTGTAGTTGCTGTTATTTCACCTGCTTTGTTTCCCTGTGATGCCAGCCTATTCCACAAACCACAGCAGATCATTTAAGAAGTTCCCCATCTTACACAGAAGGTTGTCCAAGGTTGATCATTCAGTGCCTCATAAAGTTTCCAAACCCCTAACCTCTCATGAAATGCCAGTGAGCTTTTCTAAGGAGGAACACAGCACAAAGCTGGGTGAAAAGCCAAACTCCAAAGTACCCAGCATTATTGCAGATGCTTGTGGGTGCAGACAAGCATCCTTCAGCGTGCATTGGAGCATCACCATTTTCTGTCCTGTGTGAAGAAGTCCCAGAGGAATGGCATCAAACACCAGCAGGGATTTTTGTCCATTGTTGCCAAAATCATAGCCATTTACTTGACTTTTTTTTTAATATTTTGTAATCATTTCCTTATGATTCAAGGCGTGTGATGAATATTGCAACAGATATTGATCAGAGTTCTGCATCTTATTATAACCAACAGCTATGTTTCTTTAATTAACATTATTTGGAGGCAACCAGAAAGAGTTTTTTTACTTTGATGTTGCCCTTACGAAAGAAGGCTGTATCCATACTGAAGAGCAGGGTCGGCCACGAGATGTCACCCAGCCTCTACGAGCTCTAAGGCAGGCTGGGGAAAGAAACCATTCTGAAGCGGAGCTGAACGGGAGGCTGTCTCGCCAGCCCAAAACATCGTCATCTCCTCACCGCAAAACCACAGCAGCTTCCTCTGCGCTAATGGCTCTCAGGAGCGAACTTCTGGTAGCGTGTAGAGCGTGTTTTAAAGGCAGCCTAAGCGGCTGAACAGACACTAATACCTGTTTCTAATGCTTAGGAAACGTGCTGGCTGTTGTAAGGCGTTCGCTCGGTGCAGGCAAAGCCGCACTGCTGCCAGCGGCGGGCTCCGCGCCGGCCTGACGGGAGACCCTCGCGGGAGGGGGACGAGCCTGGGGAAGCAGAGGCCGGGAACCGCCTCCGCACACTCACCACGGTGGGCGGCGGCAGTGACCGTGCCCGGTACCCACACCCGTGCCCGCTGCCCGGGACCTGAGCCCACACTCGCGGCCGTGCTCGGGCGGTTCCCCCTCACGGCCGCCCCTGCGCGCTCCGCGCCCGGGCGCGCACTTTGCACACA
>VXBB01012525.1:1444969-1470242 GCA_013399915.1 Illadopsis cleaveri
GCGCGGGGAGGCTTCACCGAGCGCGGGTGGCGGTGCCGCGGGTGGGAGGATGAATCTCGGGCGGGAGTCTGTTGAAATCTTCCCCTTACGATGCCATTTACAAGCACCCGGTTTGCTGGTTTTGTTCCCTCTCCAATGCTTTGTAAACCTCTAGGAAGTGAATTTGAGAAAAAGGTTCCTGAAAGCTGTCATCTCGGTGCCAAATGTGCCTTGGGCTGCCATATCTACTACTTTTCTTTTCTTTTCTTTTCTTTTCTTTTTTTCCCCGGTTTTTTTGGGTTGGTTTTTTTTTGTTGTTGTTGTTGCCAGAAGTGCACTGAGATTTGGATTGGAAAAAACAGTGCTTTTTAATTGCCAGCTTCAGTATTTCTTACACACCAACAATCACCTTGTGGTTTGCTAAGCAGGGGTTTCTGTCAAAGGCACTGACTGACCTGATGTGACTGCATAGGTGCGCGGACCTACACTGAACAAGTGTTACATTGTTTTTTCGGGAGTTTCAGCAGCTGTTTAATGCAAAGTTACTTTTTAGCATATTTAGGGGGAAAATAAATGTCACTCGGTTTTGAGGAAGTAAATCTTGGTAGAGGCTTTCCCCACTGTCAAGAGTGTGTAGGTTCCATCTTTTCCAGATCTGGTACAATGTCAGTCTCATCTTTTGAGAGTATATTTTTCCTTCTGGCATTGGGGTCAGCAAACCTGAAAAAAATGAGTTCTCGATTCTTGCACTAGGTCTTGTTGCATCAATCTCTCTTGATAACTGCAGCCAGAATAGAACACTCTTTAAATGAAGGCTCACTCCTGAGATTCATGTTATTATACAGTCTTATTTGTCCAAAAAGCTCTGTCGCCTTGTCCCCATGAAATAGTATGATGGCTTTTTCAACAGCATGACTCATAATCCTAAATACAGGAATGAATTTTGACTCAGTGCTGTGCAAGTGCTTTATCTCAGCAAACAGCTTGGTGTGTAAAAATGCCAGTAGGGTGGAGGGAGTCACTGGTACTCATCTGCTAATCATCTCTGTCCTCAGGAGGACAGTGTTTAAAGTCGTTTCCAGGCTGGGGGTATGTCTTTGCTCCCAAATCAATGAGGTGATCTCAGTTCTTTCAGAATAATTTTGCCATTTCATAAAAGGCTTTCAAAAAAGGAGGAACTGGTTAGTTCTTGGTTTCTATATTGTTGAAACAATTTTGCCTGGGGACAATTTAGTCTGAATGGGTGATTTACTTTTTTCTTTCTTGATCTCTGTGTAATGACTCTGACTGTACTTCATGAGAAACCCTGCTTACTGCAGCACCCATGGTTCACATAATTACTGCTGATTGTACCAAGCCTAATATTCGGGGGAAAACCTTTCACCTTTTTTCTGGTGGTTGTTTGGTTTTTTTTTTCCACATACTTTCACTTCTGCTTTCTATTCTCTGCTTGTCTGAGGACTTCACTCTTAGAATGGCCCGTGGAGCAGTATGTTTACTGAAAGAAATATCTTTTCTTCATTATTTAACATATGCAGACTGTTTTCTGTTGCTCTTATGTAGAATATGGATTTATTTTGTACGAACAGAATAAGGATTAAATAAGAACATATGCTTCCTCTTTTCTGGGTGATAAATCCATCTTGCTGTCCCGGAGGAAGGCAGCTTATACAGCCTGGACTGAAAAGATGCTGAAAGACAAAGTGTCTGAATGCTGAATATAAGAAGATCAGGTTGTCTAAGCTCCCCAAACTAGACTGCCTAAAACTTGGGAAGCAGCCAGCAACACTGGGTGCAAATCATGTAAAATCCTTAATCTGCTTCATGAAATGGAATCTGGCAAAATAATGAAGCATTCTGATTTCTTAAAATGACTTAGAATAAAGACAATTGCTCTCCAGTTTTAAGTCATCTCCCTCCAACCAGATTCCCTTCTGTTCCCTTGTATAAAGAAGAAAAAGAAAGCTTTGTATTGTTAATTTCTATGCTTCAGATAATACATGGAATTTTATTAGCACCACTCCCTTCCCTTCAAGTTTGAAATTATTTTTTTATATTTCATTTGCTGGGTTATGTTTTTGGCATTGTATGCTGCTGTCATCTCACAGGTTCACTGTGCTTTTGCTTCTGTTGAGTAAATAGCTTAGCGTGCACTTTCATTCCTCATCTTGGCTCCAAAATTTTAATAGAGCTTCAGGAGTCATTGGCATTAACTGCCCCTAGCAGGTATTATTAGCTATGTGGTGGGTGTTTTGTAGGCTTGTGTGAATGCAGTGTTCATGTTTTGAGAAGACTGAGATCTAAAGGAGACTCGGTGTTTTATGAGAGAATGGGAGAATTAGTTTAGGTTTTTTGTTGGGAAGAGCAGTCCCAAGGGAGATCCAGTGGCAAACATGATGGTTATATGCCAACAAATTGTCTGACTTGGTGTTTGCTCAGTGTCTTAAGTAGATGATGGAAAGAAATACACTGATGAATACCAAAGTGCCAGGTTCTGATAGTATTTTCACTTATATCACATCATTCCAAAAGTGTCTGCAGACCTCTTGTGCTTAGCCTGTTTTGGAACCAGGAACTCCAGCAGCAATTCTTGGTGAAAAACATCGGAAGCATCTGCTGAGGAAATGAACATGCTGCACAGTGCTAATCAGATGGGAATCTGATGAGTGGAAACTCTTTCAGGAATCAAAGAGATTTGCTATTACTGCATCTTCAATTTCAAAAAGATTCTAAAGTGTTTGGAGTGAAATAAGGTCATTCTTTATTCCTTTCTACTTTTGCCAAGTTAATATTTGTGCATCTCTGTAATTCATGTACCACGTAACGTGTGAACTTAAAAAAACCCAGAACACCAAAACTTAATTAATTTTTTGTTCTTCTGTACTTCAGAAGAAAAAGTGGAATTTTGTAGTTGCAAACTTCTGTATGCCAGCACACCCAAAACCCTCTTGTTTTCCTCTATAAGACTCCTACTATTGGCATAGAATATTGAAGATTTGAAGGCTTCCTTATCTAGTAGACTTTCATTTCTTGAAGAGCCGAGACCTATAATGTAAAGAATTTAAATTTAAATTTAAATTTCACAGAGGTGTAAATCTCACTCAGATCATGTTTTGGTAGTGGCTTGTTTCCCACTGCTTTTGACCCTTTTTTGTTTTTTACTATTTCTTGCTTGTTCTTGTGAGTTGACAAGTTACTGTAATTTATGGCTACCAAGAGAGGGTGAGTAGAGTTTTGTACAAACTTAGAATAGTTCAGTGGAGGAGTTTACATAATGACACAGGCTTCCTAAAGTGGATGTCATTTGAGGAGGAGCCATCATAATGATGAAGAATTGACACAACTGCTGACACAGGCTCCAGATGTGAGGCATTGCCTTTCTGTGGCAATGCTGACTTTTATCAGAGTGGATAGCCTTCATCTTTTACTCAAGCTGGAGTCGTTCTACTGTCTTGAGATGAATTTTGGGGTTTTGTTCTTACCTTCCCACAAAGAGAAGTTTTGTCTGCTTTAATCAGGTCAGTCCTTGAAGACTAAGGTCTGTGCATGCATCAGGCCGTGATGCAGCTATTTCTTTTAGAAACTTCTGCTAAGGAGATTTCATACCTTTGTGGCAGCTTGTGTACTAGGGAGACACTGCAGTGAAAGCACAAAGAGGAAATACTTTGGGGGACAGGGATTCCCTCTTACAGTACTCTAAATAGCAAAGTCCTTTTCATGAGGAAAGCTTAAGTCAATGCTGTGATTCATTTGATTTATTATTTATGGTATGTATGAGTTAAGAATCCTGTGATCCTGGCCTTTTGAGTGTCACAAGGACCTCTTATTCCTCTTAGCTAACTGTATTTTTTCATATATCCCACAGACATTCCAAACAGTTTAACCTTGATTATTAGTCTAACCTGCTGACGTTTGTCTTACTGATTTTTATATCCTGGTAAAATCCTGTGTTCTTTGTAAATGATCAACCACCTCTTTTGACCTTGTCTTTTAGACAAAAGGATTTCCCTAGATTACAATAGCAGGCTGAACCTGATTTTACTTTTATTGGTTGTTGCTCATGAGTCATGTAGTTTGTTACATTTCTTTATATATAATCTTTGATATAAAATGTATTCCTTGTAGTTATGTTTCCCTAGAATAGTTTTAAAACTAAAGGTTGGGGTTTTTTTTCACTCTTGTTAGAGTTAGGTAATGAAGTTATTGCTGCTTGTTTCCCTTGGCCTGTTAAGGTTGTGTTCCTCCCTTCCTATGTGCACTGTGACTGGTTCAGCTTTTTATTGAACCTGTGTTGAGGTCCTAGCAAGGCATTCTCAGACAGCTACTAATCAAGTAATAGATTGCATGCTAGGTAAAACTCCTTCACCAAAAGGGTTGTCAGGCTTTGGAACAGGCTGCCCAGGGCTGAGTCAGCATCCCTGGAGGTATTTAAAAGACGTGTAGACCCTTGAACTTGATGATCTCAAGTACGTTTTCCAGCTCAGAGATTTTATGTTGTCTTAAAAGGTACAAACTGCAGTGAATTGCCATTCCTGCCCAAGATTGTTTTGTGAACTGGATGGTTTTTGACCTTTGCAAGATACTGAACACTTGGATTCTGCCACATTGTGTCATAATCCTTTTGTCTGCAGTATGTGTGACCAGAGTGGATTGACACATTTTTACTGTTTTACTAATAAGAATCTTCTGTATTGGCACATATTCCCTTGGGCAGTAGTTGTCTTGAGTTTGAAATGCTGTGTCTTATTCCTCACCTCTCTCTTTTTTTTTTTTTTTCCCCTGTTCTCAGCCTTTCTCTCTGTTTGATCCTTTTCTGCAGAGAACAGTTACTGTTCAGTGCAGCTTCAATGCAGTTTTTGAACTCTGCAGAATGCATGTGATATACCTGGAAGATAATTTCAAGTATTTAAAGACCCACATAACTAAACTTGTATTTTGTCTTCTATTTTGACCTTCTTTTTTGTAAAATGAAGCATAAAATGTGTTCTGATTGAAGATGTACTATCTGAAACATTTCATTAGACACATAAACCTTGTCTGCATAGTATACAAGAGTTAAAAATATACATAATTCCTTCACTCAGTGGATTTGAAAATTGGCATAGTATTGATAATAAAAATCCTTGAACAGATAATCTAACTCCTAACAAGCTTATGTAATTGCTTGTTAAGTAATTTCTGTGAGTCTTTCTTGATAGGCCCAGTACAAATACAGTTTGTGCAATGACTTAATTTTCTATATTATAGATTTAGAAGAGTGAAAATACCAGCTCTGAGTTGCTCAAGAAATTTTCATGCTGCACCACTACACTTCTGTGTCAGGCATTCCAGTTCATTTCCCTTTCCTTAGAGTTTGCTTCTACCTGTACAGGTTGGTCTGACAGTGTAGGCAGAAAGGGTGTGGAACACACTGCAGAGCAGTTAAGAAAGATTTCTCAATCTTTACCACTCAGACTTCAACCTAGGTTTCACAGGATATTTGACCACATTACTAAAGCTACCTTGTTCCAATCAATCCCTTAGCACACTGTTTTTCATTTTCTAAGTTCTTGTAAAAATGAGCAGTTTGCTTCCCTGTATTTCTTTTCCTGAAATGCAGTTTCTCTATCAGGATTATTGATCCTCCAAGAACATGGTGAAATGCAGTATCATTCTGTTTACACTTCACGTCTTTTTGTGTTATGCAGCTACTTTTCTTTTACTAGACTGCCAAAAAGCATGCAGGAGAGGAATGCTTCCAGTGGTTTTTCTGCTAAAGCTAACAACTATTTGACTACAGATTAAATTAACCACTTTTGAATACTTAGTCTAATTTTAAGAGCTTGTAATAAAGTTGCCATATTTTATGGTTCTTTTTTAAATATGGTTATGGTTATAGCTTAAAATAAAACATTAACTTGTTATTTTAAATTGACATTTTCTAAAATACCAATAGAGTTTGTTTATAAATCAACAATAATAGTCAAAAAAATTTTCTTTCTTTTGATAGCTTAACTGCTTTTGAAAGATGAAGATAAACTGTGCTCCTTATAGACAAGGTGTAGTTCTTGTTGGAATACTTTCCCTGAGTTTTTTCAGTAGCTCAGCATTCCTCAGTTCAAGAAATTGGATAATCAGTAAAATAAAAACTTCTGAGTGTATTAATGATGTGAGAAATGAAACCAAGTTGCAGAAGTGTTTGGTTTCACAAAGTGATTTGACCTATTACTGAATCTACATCCTGGTGGTTTCAGGCTGCTCAGGCAGCCTATTGATATCAGATTTTGGCCCCAGCTGTGAATCTTTGTGAAGTCTTTGAGTGTCTGAAGTGACTCCCCTTGGGTTCTGGATTGATAATTTAATGGGATGATTCATGGTTCCTTTGAGGAAAAAATTACAGTAACTTTCACCTGACCTATCATGGCAAAATTCTCCCCAAGGTAAATTAGAGAATATTTGAAGGAGCAAGGAGGAACTTCAGGCTGGAAGATGCTCAAGGGC
This sequence comes from Illadopsis cleaveri, assembly GCA_013399915.1. Classification (NCBI taxonomy): domain Eukaryota; kingdom Metazoa; phylum Chordata; class Aves; order Passeriformes; family Timaliidae; genus Illadopsis; species Illadopsis cleaveri. Next base: position 1,451,429 of record VXBB01012525.1, read on the forward strand.
TTAGTTTCCATTACAAATTTTGCATACTTGCATCTGAGATGAAGTTCTGTGGAAATAGTACTTTCCCACTGTAAGTTTGTAATGCCAGGGTTGCCCTATTTATAAAAGAGAGTTCGGACCAACCAGTATGGTCACCATTACGTTTCTCCTTTATTTCACCTAGAATGGCAGCTTATATACATTTCTATATGGTTTACAAAGTCAGTAGCTTTTTCATTGGCAAACAGCAGAGAGAAGAATGCAAACACACGTTGTTGAACTTACTTTTAAGGTAGCCAACTCATGCTCACTAACAACTCTATACAGTGACCTTCAAAACCCCATTATCTTTCCCTGACACCTTAACGTCTAATTTCAACTGCGCCACAACTTTACCAAGTAATTTTAACTGTGTCACAGGTTTGAGGCCTCAGGTCAGGCCTCAGCTGGGGTAAATCAGGTCTGGGCAGCTCATTCCCAAGAAAACCTGCTACAAGTTTGGAATTTCTGTTCTGTAGTTGATCCAATCTGGCTCCTGAAGGTGTGTGGTAAAGGAGCAGTTGTTGCAGCACTGTTGATTTGTTACCAGCAGGATTCAGTGTGTGTCCATGGGTCTGTGGTGAAAGGACTGGATCTTTTCAGGGATGTAAGGAGAGTTTAACTGCAGTGGGTGAAGTTCTGTGCCACTGTAAAAGGCACATTGCAGTTCACTTAAGCTCTTTTTGAGTTGATGCTACTTAAACCTCTGTCTCTGTATTCTGAAAGCAGCACAATGAGGCCCAAGTGTACACTTAAACCTTCCTTTGAGGGCTGTACTGGCTGATACAGAGCAAAAGCTTGTAACAGGTTTAGCTTCTATTCAGCTTCTATTAAAGTTCTTGTACCTTGATTCCTTTCCTGGCGTCGTAGTTTCCATATGCACTGTTGCATAGCTTTTGCACTGTGTAATGTCACAGAGTGCCACTGCTGAGTTACTTAAAATATGCCTAGGAACACTTTCTTACACATTGAAGTATTGGCATGCATGTGGCCACTTCTATAGCAAAGAAAACGGTGAGCCTTGTAAGTGGAAAAAAGTTTCATCTTTAAAAAGCTGTACTTGAAAAATAGTATTGTCGTTTAACTACATGTGGAAAACTGGTCTACTTAGTTTTTGTAATTTTTTGACTTAAGAAGGGAGTTAGATGGAGATCTGAAGAATCTGTTTTCTCATTATTTGGGAGTTAAAAAAATGTTAGGAAGCAGGGGTTCTTTTTTCCCTACATTTGAAGTGCAAGTATTCTTTATCCCATATACTTAAGGAATGGATTTTTTCCCCCATCTATCATTAGTACTCTGGTTTGTTAGAGTTTTCTTGGGCTCTATTCAGACTGTTGTTTGTACCTCAAGTCTGTTCTACCTTTGAGTATTGTTCATGGTGGATATGGCAAACTTGAACTCTATTGCCTACTATCAATATACATTTTTATGTTTGTTTATCCAAATTTAAAAACAAAAAAAAGCCCCTTCACTGTATAAATTCCTGATGTACAACTCAGATTTCACACTATTGATTTTGGGTGTGCATTATGAAGAGAGTTTTTGAAGGAAGGTGTACTCTTGCCCTTTAACAAGCTACAGAATATTTTTAAGTATGCCACCCACCTTATTCTTTAAGTAAAACTTGACATTTAATTAAAAAGGCTGCTGATGCAGCTTTGTAGTTTGGCAGAAATTACTGTAGGAACCTTACATTGTCTACCTTACCTGTATTATGGGGATCAAGCCCATTACTCAGGATAAAGATGTTTGTCCAGGCCACAGAAATGCAGAATTATAACCTTCTCATTATTTTTATTTTGTACTGACCAGCTCTGTCATCCTTGCACTTGAAAAACAGCGAAAGAAATCTGTCAAATGTTATTTTCATACTACTTTTTCTTTTGCTACTATATTCCCACTTGTTTTGTGTGTGTGCCTCAGTGCAGTGCTGACCATTGTCCAGTTTACCCTGGTGTTCAGGTCTTTATTTCCTTTATTAAAATTTATTTAGGATGTCATGGGAATCTCTAAATCTAAGTATGCATAATTTGGGTTTGGTGTTGTGGGGTTTCAGTTATGTGTGAGGAGGGCTTTCTGTATCCCCTGCTGTGCTTGTAAAAACAGCATGATTTCTATCTTAATGCAGACTTCTGAATAGCTTTTGCCGTTTTATTCCAAAGTTTTCATCATCAAGGATGCAATTTCACCATGTGACTTGAAATTTTTTGAGACACGTTACACATAAGCTTTACCTCATGCATTCCTTCCCATCCCACAAAGTGTTCTTCTGAAATTCTTTTTCAGTTTCTATAACCTAAACTTTTTATTAAACCAGTTAGGAATTGTCCTTATTTGCTAAACTCCTTGACTTCTTGAATTAACTAAAAGAGAACCCCACTCATCCTGTTTCACCCACCGGACAAGCCTGGATGGATGTTTTTGTTTTTTTTTCTGTACAATTTAGACAGAGTTGATGAAGTCTCTGAATGGTGTGTGTGCAGTTGTGCTGAATCTTTGTTATAATCAGCTAATAATAGGTTCTAGTTCATCTTGTACCTTTCTGCTGGTTTCCTTATTACCTATTTATAAAAACAGATGATTTCAAGCATTGATTTCAAACCTTCAGAAGGCCAGTTCATCTTGCATCTTTTTCTTTGTCACAATACCTCTTCCATACACAGATCTTTATTCTTGTGGGTTGTTTTTTGTTGGGTTTATTTTTTTTTTTTTTCTGATGAGGCTTTTTCAAGTGACCTCAGAGTGTCTTTTTACTGAAGGTCTGACTCACTGCGCATGTTGTGCAAGCTTTGAATTCACAGAAAATGAAAGTAGCACATTGAAAAACTGGGTAATCCATGAATGTCCTGTAATTTGTCCTGGTCTACAGATTTTTTTTTTCCCTTGGGATTATTTGCACCAGAATTATCTGCCGTGATTTTGCTAATATAGTCAATATATTATTGGAATAACATATTTGGCTTGATTATTATAAATGTTTGTGTAGGAATCTCATCTAAGGCTATCATTATATCTCTCAAAAAAAGCTAGTCAGGATAAGCAAATGAAAATATTATGGAGAAAATGTAAGTTTGATACTTTATATTGTCTCAGTGGTCTGTTAGAATGTAGAAAAGCTGAGTAGAGCAAGGCAGCAAATAAATCTTAATTTGGACAATTAAAAATTCTGAAATGTCCAGTAAATCTATGCTAACTATTGTCAGTTCATAATTAAGTTGCTTCTTTCAGTCCTGATCTTCAAGTCACGTGCTGAGTCCAAACTGTAGGATATGACTTTTCTCATTGTTAAAATAACAGCCTAAGTTGGAAACTATTAAGTGTTAAATGCTGCAGAAAGAAATATCATACTCCTCCGAAATACAGAGGCAAATGTTATTGAAAAAATTGATTCTTTCTTTTGTCAGGCTTGTAGCTTGAACTGTTCTTCTCTTTAAGACCAGACCTAATGATAGAATTAATCATAAAATCACAGAATGTTTTGGGTTGGAAGGGATCTTAAGGCTCATTTCATTCCTGCCATGGGCAGGGACACCTTCCACTATCCCAGGTTGCTCAGAGCCCCATCCCACCTGGCCTTGAGCACTTGCAGCCACTGTTGAATTGAGGGCTGTCATGTTTTGGTGTCACTGATGCCCTCTGCATGCACCTGGCTCAAGTACACATTTCCCTACTTCAGGCAGTGGAACACAGGTGTAAGGTGAGATAGGATACCATTGTCTGTGTTGGATCCTCATGGTTGTAGCTCACACAGTGAATGGACTGCTCAGGATGTTGAAATGTGCTGAGATAATGCCTTAAATAGTTATTTGCAGGTTATGTGTCAAATCCTGGCTGTTACAAAGATAAATCAATGTAGCCCAGTGATACAGAGTTGAAAAGAGAAAGGCTTTTTGTATCAACTTTTAAGATGTGTTTGCCAGCACAATTCCCCTGTCAGTTGAAAGGAATGAGTATTTTCGTAATATTAGAAAATCTATTCCTCTGTCTCTGCCTGTCTTTTTCTCTTCGTTAGGTTTGACTAAACAGTAAAGAAATCCATTCATCTGTGGTAGTGTCAGTAAAGTGGTCTCTGTTTTCCTCTCTGCTTATACTACAGTACTGCTTCAAGATCATTTACATTCTGCTCAGAGCTGTAAGTGATCTTTTTGGCAGCTTTGTGCATTTACATTAACTGCCGGATTGTAATAATTTTCAAATGGATTGTCTGAAAATAGAGGAGTTTTGGTACATATTTATAGATGAGTATTCTTGTCTGTGGGTTTATGTCTTGTCCATTTACCTAACTAGTAGAAATGTGGCTCCAGGAAGAACCTTGTTAGATCAAAATGCAGAGCTTTTCACTGTCACCATTCTAGAGATGGACAATATTGCCTATAGAATTTCCTTTCTGATTCTGGAAACCATTTGGATTTGAGAGGCTATTTCGAAGGGCTTTTTTAGAAGTTTGGGGGTTTTTTTAATGTTTGAAGAAGAAGGAAGGAAGCCTTGGTGTTTACATCATATTGTTTATAATGTGTTTGTACTGTTGAAACACGGGAGAACTAACCTAAATAGTAACCTAATGTTTTTGAGTGAACCTTGGAAGTCTGACTTAACTGTGTTGTAGGTCTTATCCCTGTTCTTCAGATAATGTTTGACAAATATGTGGATATTTTGTTGCACATAGGAGGTGTTTTTTTCAATTTATATTAATGCCTGTCTAATGTGTGAAGGAGCTTTTAGTTGGTACACAGCAAGATTTTCTGCTAGAAGGGACTTTTTTTTTTCCTCTTCCATCCATACAACTATGAGTGGCAAAGAGATTTGTGAATGCGAAGTTTTGTGTGACCTTTTTAGAGAACAGTTACCAAAGTGGACCCATTTCTGCTTGTTTTTGGAAAAGCTTTTCATTTAATGACAGTGGTTCAGTTTAAACTATGTGTTTTAAGAACTGGCTTGTATTCCCAGCACTGCAGGGGGAAAAGCTCAACGTGCATGCCTGAGAACACACAGAAGAGCACATGTGGGGGAATTCCAGGACTGGTGAAAATTCAAGAAGAAGGTAGAAGGTATTTAACATAATTACATAGCTTCAGATTGTATAAACCTTGTACAGTTCAGACAGGTGCAAAATTATCTCACCAGACTTGCCCCTTTTTTAAAAATTTAATCGATTTGAAAAGCTACAGAGGACTGAATTTCTTAAACTGAGAAAGTTCACAAAACTGTGGTAGGCAGGTGAGGTAAATAACCTTCTGATATGGTTCAGACTGAAAAATATAAGATTAAATCCATGACAACACAAATATAATCTCATTTTTGAGTTACATAAGACTGTTTAAAATGGGTCATTAGTGTTGGGGAAAAACATGTTTTAATTTTCTAGGGTTTTTTTTTTTCCCTTCCCTCCCCGTCCCACACTAGAGGGAATGCTTTCCTCTAGGGACAAAGATAGGATGAAGCTAAAAATATTACTTGTCTACTTTACTCTCCATCATGTTGCTTCAGTGGTAATCACTTGTTAGAGATTCACCTTCAGAGATTCTGCCTGACATATGGTGATGTGCATAATGAATATATGCAAACATATAGCAGTTTCAAATTCATTCTTTATTGCACTTAGCTTTTAGTTCACAAATTGCTGTAATAATTAAAGAGATTTGGTAAGCATTAATCTATGCACTTATGGGAAATTTCAACTTAATTATTTATTATTTGTTTGAGATGAAAAAAAAAAATTAAGACCTGACTTGAGAGTTGGGTTTCTCTTGTTTCATAATTTCAAATGATATACAGGCAGATTAAGTTTCTGTTTTTTGAAAGTACCACTGCTTTCAGGGGAGGATAAGAAGTTGGTTGTTTGAGAAGCGTGACCTGGGTGCCTTAGTTGGGGATTTTGGTTGGTGTTCAGTTTGGGGGTATTGGGGGGTTGTTTTGTTTTGGGTTGTAGGGGATTTTTTTGGAATGGGGTGGGGAAGGTTTTGTTGTTTGGGTTTTTTTCAGCTGCAAAGAGGTCTTGGATAGAAAGTGAATGGCTTCTTCAGCAGCCCCTTAGAACTGAGACATACAAAGGGAAGTATGCCCAGATGTTCTGTAGACATCCAAGAATGTACGCATCAAAAACTAGTTCTCTCACAAACTCTTTTTATACTGTGTTTTGGGGAACTGGGGAAAGGACTGAAATGTTCACTTTCCCATTCATAATGTGAACCATGTGATGGTGATGATGAGCAAGAACAACAACTGCTGCAAACCTGGTTGAAGCTGTAGCTGTTCCTTTGTTACTCCTGACTGTCAAAGTAGTCATAATTGGTTTCCAGCACTGGGAGTTGCATCCACAAAATCCAGCTCGGAGCTTCTGATGGTTGAGATAATTTACTCTGAATTTCCATTCAATGGCTAAATCCTATTAATCCAGCTTCTTGTTCGTCCTGTGTTTAGATTCTTTATAGGAGTTGACAGTAAAATTTTTCAGTTGATGCTGATAATTACATGCTGGCAAATAAAAAGGTAACCATTATAACACATCAAATCAGCACCTATTCAAGCTTTGTGCGGAGCCTTTGATCAAGGACTTGAGAGTAAGTCGTGGTGTCAGTCAGTGTGCTGAACCAGAAGAGAACAACAGGATGATTGCAGGAGAGATTCCTGCAATCTTAATGGAAGGGCCAGTCTACACAGCCTGAACTATGCTAACCAAACTAGCAAGACCAGATTTGTAGCTGAAATAGCAAATTGATTATTATCCTCCTTAGTTTGCATAATGTCTAGGGGACACTGAGGTTAATTCTGTGGGCAGATGTGAGGGGGCAGTGACTTGTGGTTGGAGAAGAAGTCTGCTGGCACAGATGGATTCAGAGTAGCTCGTGTCTTCCTCACTTAAGCCTGTCACACTGAGAGCTTTAAGCCATGCATACTGAATCACGTGTCCCGTGTCATTTCCATTTGTCAAATCACAAAACCATTCTCCCTGTCACTCTCTCCACTATTTTGACTTCACTGCAATAGTTTCTTTTGCCAAAAATGGCTGCCGCTAAGCATGAGCATTTCTGTGTTTTCTAAATTATTCTTTATGATCAGAAGGAGACTAAAAATTTGCTCATGCTATGTTGTAAAACATTATTTTGAAGAACAAATGAGCAAAATCTTTGAATGAGTGCTAAGCAGTAATGATTCCCTGACATGTGCTGTGTTGTAGACTATTGGGGTGCACAGAGAAAGAGAAAAGAAGGGATGAAAACATCCTAATTTGAGTTTAGGAAGCTCAGGTCCTTCCATAGTCAATAGAGATGATGAGGCTTTTGGGGCTGTTGCTTTGAATCACTTCTTAAAAGGGGGAGAATGGCTAAATGAAACATTTCTTTGCTACCAAAAGATACAATTTCTCCTTTTCATTTTCACCAGCTCTGATATGCCCCTGACTTATCTGTTAGACAGCTTGGTTTGTGAAACAAGCAGAAAGCTGATGTGAAAAAAAGGCTTCTTTTGTTTTCATGATCTCAATCAGCTCACCGAGGGATCTGTTGATTTGGCACATACCGCGCAAAGGGGGGTGTGAGAGTGAGAAGCTTGGAGCAGTAGGATAAGTGCAGGGAGATTTGGCTGTTCCTGCTGGGAGCTGCTGGCTCAGCTCAGCCCTCTGCTGTGCCTGGACCCTCTCCTGTGGGTCCAGAAGCCTCCAAGGGCCCCAGGTGTCTTCACTGACTAGAGTGACAAAATGACCCACTGCTTCCCCTTCTGCTCTGGTGGCAATGATGGCTGGTGTTGTTGATAAAAACGGGCAAGGAGACCTTCTTCTCCTTTTATAAAGCCTTTATTGATCAGCCTGGGTGGGAGTCCGAGAGGTTGCGCTCACCGCCACTGCTCCCATGTGGACAACGAGGAGGAGGAGGTGCAAGCAGCTTTGCCCAAAGGCAGAGCTAGGTTCTCCAACCTCACAGAATTCCTATAGGAGACTTGCTCTGTTTTGGCTCATTGGAAGTGTAGGGGGTGACGTTGAGAGAGTCCTGTCAGTCATGGCGAGACGGCTAAATGGCTCGACAGAGAGCTTGGTGTCTCGTTAGTCCCCCCGCGCAGTCGGGTAAGGTCTCTGGGTGTCGGCTTTAGGGGTTTACGTGTGGTGGTCTCACTTCCTGTTCTCGCTCAGATTCATAGGAGTTGGCATAGTTAGCATACCGGGTGGAACTACTGGTTGCCATGTGGAAGTATAGGGGAGCAGTGGAGGCGGGGCCCAACAGAACGAGTAACAAGGAATACAGGAACCAGGAACACAGGGCACAGGAACTGGGGATAGGGGTACAGCAGAGGTACAACGTAAGTGGTTTAACATTATTTAACAATCATTAACAAGACAAACAGTAACTGCACAACAATAAACATAGCTAACAGCAACTTTCAACCTTTTATTTCTAACATTGTCATCTTTGAATGTTAGCTTTTCCTTCCTCTTTATTCATCCTATGTAATCTTGATGATTTTTTTTTTTTCACCTCTTTGGAATCAGGAAATATAGTAGCCTTAGTAAATCTTTATACCATGTTAGGTATAGCATCAGTAAGTAAATGATGGAAGGGTTTCTGTGGCAAATAAAAGTAACTTTGATTGCAAGTAAGGTATATCCAGAATTTCTGCTTTATGGCTATGCTTAAGAACAACACACTTAACATATGCTGCTTGGTGTGTGTCCTGCACACCTGTAATGATGTCAGAGTTCAGTGCCAAGCCCAGTGAAGCTCCCTTTCACTTGTATCACATCTGGGGTCTTTGCCTTTTGGCAAGCAGTCAAAACCTGATTTAGCCCTTTGCAGGCATTAAGCCCTGCTCTTAGACATTGTAGCTCGAAAGACTGTGTCCAGTGTATGGTGTGAAATTAATCAAAAGGAAACAAAATTAATGACCTGCTGTGGTGCCATCCATCACCATATCACTCAGCAGGTGTGAAATTAACTTGTCTTGACTGTGGATTAAATTGAACAGGGTGATGTGAACCTACGGGAACTGTTTCCATTAATACTGGGGAGCAAGTATTTTTAAAGATTCCAGCTTAATGAACTGCTTATGCCATGCACTGGATAGTCTTATGATCATTTAACAGCATGAGTTTAGATTATGCTCCCTAAGAAGATCAAGTATTACTGTATCAGTAAAAATTGTTAAAGGCAGGCCACAGAAATGTGGTTTTAATTTCTGTAATTACTGTGCACCAGATGGTGGATGTATACTTCTTTCCAGCGTAAGTACTTCAGCTCAAATATAAGCAGTTGTGATCTTTATTTACAATTCATCAGATTTTAACCTAGGTGATAACAATTCCTTTGTTATGGCCCGTATGAGGACCTTCAAAGAAGTATGCAGACAAAACCTCACTATTGTTTGTTATGGTTACAAAAACCCTTTCTTCTAGGGTTTGTTTGGCTTTTTTTTTCTCCCAGATCTTAGTTATGGTGATAGCAAAACTACCCACTAATATTCACTGCCCACTAACTTTGTTTTGGAATAGTTATCTAATATTAGAATATGTACTTATAACATTTGGTTAATCCTAGTTAATTTAAGAGCCGTACTACAGAGATGCAAAATACATTACAGGTTACAAACACCTTGAGAGTAATGAGGAAAATTGAGGAAATGTATTTCCCAATTAGAATCTAAAGATATTCTGGCAACTATTTTCTTCTGTCCAGTTCTATTTGCTTATATGCATGCACTCCTTCCTCCATAGTTGCTCTGGTAATTGTTTTTCAAAAGACCAATTATCATTGTTGTGGAAGCTCTCTTTGATTTCCAAGTTCTTAGTGGATTTTTGCTGTGTATGCCCAGAACATTGTCCTTTAAAATGTTCAGAGTCATCTCAGCCCTTTGGAGAATGTTTTTGCCCTTGGCAGAAACTAAGTTATGTATGGATTTGTTGGGTTTTTCGTTTTTGTTTTTGCCTGCCTGCTCTCCCCCTTAAATTCTGAATACACCTTTCCAAAGTTAAGGAATTTTCATGCTTGTGATTAGGAGGAGGACTTTGTTAGTTGTTGCATGGCAGCTTTCTTTGAAATAGGACTGGCATGCAGCCATTAATACATTTTCAGGATAAGGTGTCCACAGTATATTGGCACACACTTGATAAACTGGTCTTTATAAGTTGATTCATTTGACCTCTTAATAAGGACTGTCTGTACTTTATACAAGCAGTACTGTTTTGTTTAAATATTGTTGATAAGAAAGAAGGCTGGTGAAAGTTAATGAATTCTTTATGGTTGTTGTAACAAAGTTCTATGGTTTTTGTATCAGAAGATAATTCTGACATTAGTAAGATGGTTTTGGTTCATAACAAATGTGGTGTAACTACTGAGAAATGTTAGGGTTGTTCTAGAGTTACCCCCCTCAGGTGCTGTGTCACTGGCAGGACTTTTTCTTCAAGGACAAACCCATAAGTAGTAGCTCTGGGATCATGGGATCAGTACTTTTGGAACTGAAGAGCTCTGTAGGCCTTTTGGGTCGAGCTGACAAGATATTTTAGAAGTTTCTTCTTTCCTTGAAAAGAAACATCAGCCTTGGCACACATTTCAAAATGAGGAGGTAAGCAATTCATGGAGGCCTAATGCTATAAACATTAACAAAGTCCATCAAGCTTTTAACAGAGAACAAAGGTTGTGTGATTACTGTGTCAGTCATATTTCAGCTGGGCCTTTGAACTGCTTTTTTTCCTGCATTAGAAAATTATTATGTTGATATGAGTGTAAAGGAACTTACTCTTAATGCTTAGATTGTAACACAATGCTCTTTCAACCTTCCTTATATTGAAATCAACGCAGGGATACTATGTTCAATTTCTGCCTGCAGTTTGGGTTTTACATTACTGGGTTTATTTAATTGTACTCCTCCCTGCCTCTTGTTGATGGCTTTTATAGTTGCTTAAGCTTTTTTAATTAATTTGTAGCTCCAGGGGAGATGGGGAGAGGAAAAGAGATAAGTTTACTTTCTTTTGTGGAACTTCTAGTTTTTGAAGACAAGTGACAAGCCAAGCAGGAGTGCTCTCTGACAGCTGTGGCAGCAAGAAAATTTAACTGTCCTGGCAACCCTTTTTGTCAGCCCACTTTGGCAGGAAAAAGGCCTTTCATGCCTGTTTTCCATGACAGGCTGTATAAGTTGGGTCCCACAGCTCTTCACTGGGTCTTGTATTCAAACTGAGTTTGTGTTGGCTGGTTTTGCTTTATCCCCTCATAGCTGTAATATCCTATCACAAGAGAGCATGAAGTGAAGGTTTCTTCACTGCAGGGTCTGATTGTTTTTTATGCATCACTGCTAGATTGTGGTATGAAGAGAACTCAGATTTCTCTACTTTGCCTGTGGCATGAATATGCAAACTTGGTTTGTCAGTTAAGCAGTGTGATGTTACATGCCTGTGAGTATGGGTTCCTGAGAAACTATTTGGATTTGGCTGAAAATGACTGAGAACTGCAGTTAAAATTAGCAGAGATGGTTCACTGCAAGTAAACTGATCCAAGGGAGAGAAAAGCAGAACAAACTCAAACAAACCCTCTGGTTGTTCAATGCCATTTGCGCAATGGATATTGTGATACAGGTGTCTGCTGATTGCACCCTATATCTACAGAGCGTTGTTCATGTGCCAGGTTACACTGACAGTACTTTGCTTTCTGATGGCTTTGTCTGCTAGCAAAGATGAGGCAGTAGACACTGGTCAAATCATTGGGCAGGGTTTGATTGTTGGGGTTGTTTTGGTGTTTTTAGGATGCGAGGGTTTTGGGGCATTTTTTGGGTGGTTATGTGTGAGGAGTGAAAACTTTGGCTTTTTTTCATGACATTTTCTATATTTTCTCAAACTGCAGTCCATAAATGTCCCTTCCCAAAGGAATTGCTGGTCTGTAGACTTGTGATTGTCATTGTAACTCAGCCAGAGATAGACAGAAACTTGTTATATAAGAAGTCAAAAATGGTGATATTTAATAAGAGGTTTATTCTGCATGGCAAGAATTTGAACTATTGTTTAATTAGCAGGCAAACCACTTACTTTGCCCTCTAGTTCATTATGTGTTGTGAAGGTTTATGACACTGATTCATGTAGCTGATTACAGCTCATAAATGTCACCATAAAATTAGTCAAAATAAAGAGTGTTGAGAGTCTTGCTGCCATTAGCTACCCAGTTGGTTTGGTTCTGGTGACAAGTTTGTAGATAAAGCAAGAATTTTACAGTTGAAGATGTCATAAGACTTGAGTACCATGCTGCTTCTCATTATGGAAAGAGTCAGCCTCTATCTAAAAGTTGTAGCTGAAACTTAATTTTCTGGTTATAGCTACTCCTTGCCTCTCCTTGTCAGCAGTGTCAGTCAGAGAACTGCACCAAGGTTAAAAGCCATTAAAATTGTGATAATTGTCAGTAAGTCAGTGATGCCACTTCTGGGAACACAGTTACCAGTGAGATGCTTTCATTGCATATTTGTGGTTTTGCCCAAATGACAGTCAGTCAAGACGTGGAGCTTAACAATGTGAGCTGAAGTGGCTGCTTCTTTAATAGTGCAGCTAATGACTTCCAGATGCAGGTTATTGTAATGTGCTCAAATACTTTACACGTATCCTGGAGTCTGTATCTTAGAAGACTCTTGTCACTGTGAAGAGGAAACCAGGCTGTAGGAGAGACAGTGATTTTATTCTGTGGCTTTACATCAATAAATTTCAAAAATTGTCAGATATTATATTCTGTTGATTATTTTTTATGTATAGAAAATAAGAGATGGGAATGTATAAGGAAAGTAGTCCATGGCAGTGACAGAAGAGGTGTCACCTGATCCCTGATCATTTTAAGGAAACTAAAGCAGCCTGTCACATAGTTTTTGTTTGTTTGCCTGATGGGGTGCATTTAGAGATGTACGTCTTAAGTGACTGAAGATATGTATTTTTTTAAACTGTCACATTAAATTAGAATGTCACTTTTAGTTAGTCTCTGTTCAGAGGCAGATCTCCTCTGTTTTTATTAATTTATGTGTAAATTGTGTGAAAGATTTAAAATGTGACAGCTCTGAAATAAGAAGATTGATGCTACTCTAGTGTGATCTGATTTGGATTCTGACCTAATTTCTTTTAGTTAGTGATTGGTATAGGACTTGTGGGGTGCATGAGCTTATGACTTTTGGAGATTACTGACTGATATTTTTAGGTTACCAGTTAATCCTGTTTAGGAATGGGATTTTCATCTGAAAACAGACAGCTCCTTAAATTCTTCCTGTTTTACTTTAGGATGATAACTGGAAATTGTACAGAAAAAGCAATGGATTGTTTGCTTATTTTACACTGACTTGTGCTGTGGCTTTCTGCTACGTGATTATTTTCTGTGTGCACAAGTTTAAAAAAATGCTGTTTTTCTTTAATATTTAAATAGAAGTAAAATCTCCCACTGAAGCTGTTAGTTTTGCACGTGCTTTAAAAGGGATATGGGGAAGCATTGTGTACACATTGCCCCAAAAATGTTCTGAGCCTTTCAGTCTGCATTTTTCTTTTTTTTGCCTTGTAGCTTTTTGCAAAGCAGCTAGACCATAGATAAACTTAACAAATGCAAATTCACACTTCCATTTGCTTACTCAACAACTGTGTTCCATATATAAACACTCTCTTCCAGATGTTTTTCTCCTTGTTAGCAGTACCTTTCATGTGCTTGTAACGTGTTGCAGAGAGAGCCTTGTTCTTCAGTTCCACACGTAGTGAGAGGTGGCCATCTGCTGTGTGAGTCTGTTTGGAAGGTAAGCATTTTGTCACCTGCTCCTGCAGATTGAGACCATAATGCTTTACCAGCCTTATTTATGAGGTCACCTCTGCGAATTTTTATTCAGCTTTGTGAAAAACGTAAGGAAGCAGAAAAATAGTGGCTATTGTAGCTTGAGTGTTGGAATGTTATGTGGAGGATTGTAGCTCCTGTGGCTGTTTTTGTTCCCTTTTTCTATGTCCTCTATGATGGGAAAGGAAGCAGAAATGAGGATTTGCACTATAAGTGTGAAGAGTATGAGTAATATCATGTTGTATTGACAATATTGCTGGAACTGTGTGGGTTTTGTTGCTGGCTTGGCATGCTAATATTGATAGGCTTTGCCTGTTTCAGTGAAAGGACATGTATTGTATATAAATTTTTGTGGGTTCCCCTGCCCCAAGTTTTAGTGCCTCAAAAGAGCTCTTGCAGTGCACACTCTGTGGGCTGAAGCCTCTTCTATTCCCATTGCCCAAAGAATTCCCCTAATGGCTTGGTGAGGTCTTTACCTCACTGGAAAAAGGGCTGAAATGAAAGGGAGGGTAGTAGGAGGATGTCACATTGACGTGGGAGATGTCGTGCCTGATGTGACATCCCTGCATGCTGGAACCCAGTGACAGTTGTGTTCCTGTCTCCTGAAGGCAGGAAAGGTGCAGCTCTGGGGGCACTGTTAGCAGTGAAAGACAGCAGCCAGGTCCCAGGAGCTCTCCCACATACATCAAGATGAACTTTGCAGGGCTTGTTTCTCCTGTGTTTCCTTCCACAGCAACTCTTGAGAGTTATTGAGGGTGTGTTTAAGGAAGAAATCAATTCAGCTACTGTTCTTAAACAGCTGTTGGGGTAGAGGGAGACTTATGTCTCACTGAGGCTTTATGTGCCTCTTTTGTCCCTTCAGAACTGCCTTAACAACTGTCCACATCTACTTCCTTTTCTTCTTTTTCCCTTCTATTTCCTCTGCAGTTCCTGTTTATCATTTGTGTGTTGTTTTTTTTTTTTCTCCTACAATATAGAAATAAATAATATCAAGTATCTGCAGAACTTGATTGACTTGTATTTCTTAAATCTGAAAAAGTTCAAATTGTAGAGATTTGGTAAACTTACTTAATCATTTGTATGAAGCATATCTGAATATTGTATAAATCACACAGAGCTTCAGCTTTCTGCTCTTTGCTTACCTGCCAGCAGTCACATGGAAGAGACAATACTGCCTAAATACTCAAGTTCTTTGGATAATTAATTGACTTTATTTTTAATCACACAACTCAGATTTTGAAGGTATCAAAAGGAGGCTGTTTGTGGGAATGGTTTTGACTTAATTTGTGTGTGTGCGCATAGAATAAGCACATTCATTACACTAGGGGAGAATTCTAGCTGATTTAAGAAGTGTTAGTCAAGTTTTATTCACTTTCAGCAAATTCCTGAAGAGTGCATATATACATGGATACTTGGTAAACAGGCATTTTAAAGCAGAACTTTGAAGTCTTACTCATAAGGCAGCTCAGACAAACCAGAATCCTTTTTTGGGGTTGAAGATACCTGGAGGAAGGTACTACTGAAAAGAACCAGTGGGAGGATCTTTTAAAAGGACCTGAAATTAGGTATACTGTATTCTGGTGTTGCCTTAACTTAAATATGAGAATCGACCAAGCTTGTTTTTAATCACTTGGGATGAAAGAAGATGCTTTTCACACACTTGCTTAATGATGTTTTGCAGTGTGTTCTGGGACTGTCTGGGAAACAGAATGGGCTTGATAGTAACCTGCATAAAATTTCATTGATAAAATGCTGTAATTATGGAAAGCTGTTGAGTGGAGGAATGTCTATAGCTATCCTTTTTTTCATACTGGATATACAGTTCTTTCAAAGTGTTTTCAAAAGACTTGCATCATTTACTCTGATAAAGGCAGCCAAGATTTGAGGCCAAAATACATTTACTTACATGTTAGAAATTGTGTTGATGAAGAAATGCTTATTGCTTGGAGGAAAAAAAGAGGTTTTGCGAGATTTTAATGGCTTTTTCTAGTAAACAGTTGCAAGATTTATAGTATTGGCTCCAAAATTCTTTATCTGTATGGTGGTTTGTAAAAGCCAACTGTGCATAAATCAAGTAAGATGCTTGGAATAGATATTTGAAGCATGAAATTTATTAATTTAGTCTTTTAAAAGCCTATACAGTGTACCAGCTTGGTACCTTGGACTGTGTCTCCAATGCGTATGTTCTCATTTGGTTGACTTTTACTGCTGGTGTTGTTAGTGACTCTGACTTTGGTTACATACAGACTTCTGTTGATGCTGTTCTTTGCTATTTACAACTGTGTTGAAAATATTTCACCTACAGCAGATCAAGATAGGCAAATGTAGGCTTATGGTAGTAACAGGATAATTCAGGTTAGTGTGAGAAACATTCAAATACCTTTTTTTAAAACACTTTCACAGTTAACAACACAGCTGAAACTGTTAAATTGTGCTTAACCCCTGAGTCATCTCATGCTTAGCACTTTATGTTATCCTGTATTTCAAGTACCATATCTACGTGAAGGGTAGTATTTGGTTTTTCACAGATGATGCCATGCTAACAGGAGTATTAACTGAATTGCTGCCACAACATTCATGGATACTTTCAGAATTCCCATGTTAATGTGCACCACTGTGTGTGTCAATGTGCTGTGTCTGGTTTGAAGTGTTCAGGTTTGAGTGGTTTTCCACACTGTCAAAATGAGTTGCCTTACCTACTTAACTTTTGACTAGAGAAGTTCTACCTGTTAAATGACTGCAGCATCTGGCATGGGATGAGAGGCTGAGAGAGCTGGGACTGTCCAGCCTGGAGAAGAGAAACTTGGGGGAATCTTGTTGATTTTTATGAATGTCAGATTGGGGAGGAGGAAGAAAGTTTTCTTCTGTAAAGAAAACAGGGACAGACTCCTCTTGATGGTGCTCCATGAAAAGACAAGCTGCTTTAAGATAATATTTAAAGATAAATTTGCTCTATGTGTATCTTGTATATTCCAGAAATATGTCTGTGTCACTATCACAAACCTTTTTATTTATTTGTAGTATTGTATTTATTATATATTAGGATATTATTATATAGTATTTATTTGAATTACTTGAATTGTGTGACGGACCTAATTAAAAAATTATTAATCCCTCACAAAGCCAAATAAAAACTTCACAGCGATGGAGAAAACCATGTGATCTAAATAGAAAACCAGAACACTGACAAAAGGCCACTTTATATTTTAATAGAAAATTTTGAAGTAGAAGTATTGAATATGTACCAGGTGAGATTTATGTGATGGTGGCTCAGTGTGTCACTAGACTAAGGCAATTAAATACTTAGGAGGAGCAAGGGAAGGTCAACTGCCATTTTAAAAGCTGGATATGAAATCCTACACTGTCAAAAGTAGTCCTGCTTTTATGCAAGCTACCACTTAACAGGTGTTGGAAAACAAGGACGCTTTTTGTATTGAGAAACACCATGTTCATGTTCAGCCAAATGAATGATTTTTTTAAGAAGTTGAAAGTAGTTTTGGGCTTTTTTTTTCCTATCTTATATTTTAAAAACAGAAATTGAAAGAGTTGCTGTGTCACTTTTCAAGGCTGTAACAATGGGTCATTGCCAGGCACTGCAGTAGGGGTTAAGGATGATGGAGAGAAAAGGCGAAATGCTGAAAACAGAAATCTAAAGAGAGAAATGCTGATTTTGGATCAAACTGTTTCTTTTACTTCTTCAAAGGTACATTGTTAATGATCTTTTATGAAAAGAGACTTAAGTGCATTCAGTGGGTGGGTTAACCACTCAGTGTATTATGTTTTATTTTCCTAAATGAAACTATCTGATACTTTCACTACTTAAGGAAAATGAAAAAAGACAAAAAGGAAAAAAAATATATGAGTGGAGGTGATTTTATAGTAGTTTTCGTTTTCTTTGTACTGTAAATGAATGCACTTTCACTTTGAATAACATCATTTAGATAGATTTCTGAGTGATGGAAATTATTCCCTCTTAAAGTGCTGCAAGCCACGACGATTTTTTTTTTTTTGTAACTGACAAGTTCACCTCTAAACCATGTCCCTGAGAGCCATATCCATGTGACATACCCATCCCTGAGGAATGGTGGCTCCCCCACTTCCCAGGGCAGCCTGTGCCAGTGCCTGACAACCCTGTCAGTGATAACCCATTCACCTGCTTCTCCTGTTCACTAAATCTACTTCAGTTTGCAAAGGATAAAAGGCTTTCCAAGGTTTATCTTCTCATTTCTTTCTCCTTACCTTGACTTCAGCCTGGGCCAGGTCCCTGTGGGCTGTCACTGTGCCATCAGCTGTGCAATGCTGATGGGTTTTAAAGAAGCACAGCAGCAGTCCCTGCCTGCTGCAGCCTCTGCAGCCTTCTCACCAGGCTTGTCCTGTGTTCATGGAGGCCACGTTTCTTACCAATGTGAACTCCAGAAACAGCAAAAAATTCCCTTGCAAGCGGCCCAGCATTTTGGTGCACAAGTCCTGGCACCAAATAAATACAGTGATATCTGTATTTATTGAATTTATTTAGATTCTGCTGGACCTCAGAAAATTATTATACAATTAAGTCTTCAGGTTTGACTGACTGACCCAGACAAACTTTTTCTGAACTAACTGGAGACAGAAATGTGCAGTGTTCCTAAACTCTGCTGTCCCATCTGCCTGTGGGTTAAATGAGTCCTGTCCTGGAAGGTCAGTCTGTCCTGCCTGTGAGCCACATTTTTATTCCATCTGTTAATGTGAATGTTCTGAAGATGACGCCAAGAAAGAGTTTACTAAATATACACACTTTTTGTGGGAATAGATAGTCCTTGAACACATCAAGTTCTTTTCTTGATACCACAATTAAATTGACTTTTACTACCCTCTCAAAAGTCAAGTGCTGGAAAATGACTTCACATATACATATATATATATATGTGTGTGTGTATATATATATGTGTGTGTGTATATATATGTGTGTGTGTATATATGTATGTGTGTGTGTATATATATGTGTGTGTATATATATGTGTGTGTGTATATATATATGTGTGTGTGTGTATATATAT
>VXBB01012525.1:1471491-1516215 GCA_013399915.1 Illadopsis cleaveri
TCAAATATCAAAGTTTTCTTATTCTCATGAATTCTTGTTTCAGTTATGATTTATATTTACAAATGTAGCAAGTATAATATTCCAAATCCTGAAGAAATTTTTTTAATTTCCTTCCCTCTTTAACACATAAAGAGGGATGCAGGGAGGGAGAAAGAAGAAATAAGTTGGTGCTGAAAAATTCAAACCTCACTCCTACTCTTTTATAAATTGCTGTTAGTATTCCTGTCTCCATGTGTGAGCCCAAGGTCTGAGCTTGAGGTTTAAACTATAAACAGAGATGAGATAATTTTGTACAGGAATAAATGTGCACAGATGGAGATAATCAGAAGTGACTTAAATGTGTGGGCTTTTCTGGAGGTGCCAAAAGCCCACCACCCCACACTGACGTTGATGGGGACTACAGGTGTGAATTATGCTCAGCCATAGCCCCAGTCTGCTTTGTAGAAGGTGTTCAGACACCTACAGGAGTACCCAGGAGTGTCTCATTAAGTGCTGTGGGAGTTGGGGATTTGGGCGTGTTCATAAATCTCTGAGACGCTTCTTTGCATATTTATTGAGATTTCTTTAAAATTCTTGCTGTGCTGTTGACAGTTGCCATAATTAAAGCTACTTTTTCTTTTTTTTTTTTTTTTGTGCTTGTCTTATAGTTCTCAGTTAATTAAAAGAAATCCTAATGTTGTGAGCTCAAGGGTAGAAGCAACAAAAACTTTCAAGGACAGTATTTTGCATAACATGAAGGATCTCTCTAGGACTCTTTAACCTGTTGGATACATTAAAATTCAGGAAGAGGACCTTTTGTGCTTTAAAAGTCTTAATGATAAATGCAAAAAGAAGCCTTTTTAAAATAAAAACAACACTTCTGTAGATACACCTCTGAGAATCAATTCTTTGAAATTTAGAAGGAAAAATATTTTAGAAACTGTTAACGAATTCTGAGCATTTTTTTATTGACAGTCATCTGGCATGACTGACAAAAACCCCCTTATTTTTCTTTGTGTTACTTCCATTTAAGGCACACTTCTATAGTAAAGGAAAATGTTGGTACTGGCAGAGATTCAGAATTTTTTCTCCCTCCTTAATAGTCATAGTGATTAACTGTGGATAGTAACAGAGCTTTTTTATTTAGGAAAAAACCCTGTAAATTAGTATTATTTTTGCAATGACATAGTCTTGCATGTAATTCCTATACTGTACAGTAAGCCTCCATTAAACTACTAAATCAAACATCATGTTCCTGAAATCATTTTCATTCCCTGTCTTTCCTAGCCACAGTATCAGCCTCTCTTTCCAAATTCTGAATGTGAGAATATTAAAAGAAAAAAAGGCAGAAACCCCCCAAGAGTGAGTCTTGCAGAGTTTTGGCACACTTCTCTGAAGTATAGCCATTTTCATCCTGTCATGTAGCATAAATGTTTTAACAGGCAAACACACCTCCCCGCTTTCTAATCCCAATTTAGTGTAAAAGGATTTTTCTCTGGCCTTGCTGTGCTGACAGCTCCCTGAAGTTCTGTATTTTCCTGTACACGCTGGTCTGACCATGTTCCCCTTGCCCATCCTTCACTCCTCTCCTGTTCCCTCACTGAAACATCATCATTTTGTCATTCCCTTCCCTGTCCCCATCCTGCTCCCCCAGCAGGGTTTGCTTCCTACCTCCCCCAGGGCCACGTGCTGCCCACGGCAGATTTGCCTGTAGACAGACTCTGTGAAAAACATCTTTTTGCTTTCTGCCTTCTTCCTCCCTTTAAACTCAGCCAAGCCTCACCATCCTCAGATCTCTTCTGAAAACTCTGCTTTGCTGTGATGACTACAGGACAAAAAGGAAATGAGACTCTCACTCTTGTTAGCAACTCTTCCTGAGGTTTGTTTCTTTGCGTGTCCAGTCCATCCCCTCGTTCTCACCTCTTTTTGCATGGCTTGGTTGCTGGGCACAGGCCAGATCTTTGTCCTCGGTACCAGAGAGACCAAGGTCTCCTAATCCCTGAGCGGGATTTACTGCAGTGCAAATACCGCTCTGGAGAGGTAGGTCTGGCTTTAAAAACCCTTTCTCTGTGATTGGAGGTGTTCACTATGTACTTCAGTGAAATCCAGCATTGGCTAGGAGGGAGCTGTGGTAATTTTCCTTTCTTTTTTTAATTTCTTTTGTTGTTCTGTGGCCTATACTGTATTGTCCAGTTTGATGCGTTTAGGTTCCTAGAATCTATCTTTCCGGACAGAAAAAATACACGTAAGGGTTGCAACTTGATTTGTGAAAAATATCATCAGGGATATGGGGCTTTTGTGATTGACAGGAATTGCATTTATACATTTATATTATCTTGCACATATGTGTTACTTGAGCTGTGGTGTGTCCTTGTCATTTCATTTTATATATTGACCTAAAACCTGTTGACAATTTAGCTCTTAACAATACTGCTGGACTAGGTAGTTTTTCTCTCCTGCTTTAATTGAAAGCTTAGGTCAAATGGAGATGAATGTATTGTCTGTGTCACTGGAATTTCTAACCAGCCTTACCTTCTTACAAGTTTTATTAATTTTATTTTCTTTTAATTCTGATTTTGTTGTAAATGTTACATAAGGCAATATGTTTTGTTGAAAATTAGGGGTTGCTACTTTTCTTCTTTGCCCCAATTCATCCTTTTTTTGTTTGGGTTTTGTTTTACTCTGTTTTATCTGGTCCCTGCTTTTCTTGAAAAATTGCACAACAGGTATTTAATTTAATATTCTTTCCAAACCTGAGCTTCCGAAACTTTCTTGTCATATTGCAATAAAAAACAAACTTCAGCGAAGGAGGAAGAATAGCAAATGTTAGTGAATATATTTTTATTTAAAATAAATTTAATTCAGTGGATGACTTTTTTTTTTTATAATTATGCAGCACTAAGTTTAAAAATGAAATCTTGTCAAGGTTCTTGAATAAAAATTGTCGAATGCCTTGGCGCCTTTCTCTTTTTGAAAGGGAAAAACTGTGCTCTTGCTCTTTAAAAACTTGGACTTCCTTGGAATTGGCTGTAGTGTACAGAGGGTTTTTGCTAGTGGTTTTGCTGACATTTCTCTAAGTCTTGCTTGCTTGCATTTTTAATCTTCCTGATGTTTATTTGCTTGCAATGTTTGCAATGTCACTTTAGTTTTGCTCATAAAACTACTTAGGTATTTATCTTTCACCCACTGCTAATGTTAGATCCGGGTTATTTGTGGTTCCTGCTTTGTCCTTCAAATTCCTTCCTTCTCCCTATCATCTTAAAAGATAGAAACATTGACTTAAGTGGGGGAAAATACCAGTCTACCTTTTTTTATTATTATTATCATGCCCTCTGAAAGATGGTTTTCTTCTGTATTTTTGTAAAGCAGATTTTGCAAGAAGTCCTGTATGGGATTTTTTCTTTAACTGCTATATACACATACACAGTATATGTTGTGTATTGATATTTTTTTTTTCTGTCCCACTAAATTTATTATTCTAAAGTGTGCTTATTTGACTGTTGAGAGTTGCCTCAGAAATGGCTGACCTTCAGGGAAGAATGAGATATTTTTTCTAATAAAGTTTTGCCTCTCGTGCATTATAATACTTAAAAACTAAGTAATGAGAATTGCTGCTTCTACAAAACTCTGCCAAGTACCAAGTATTTTGGGTTATTCTTTTGTTGGATTTGGAGTTGGAAGTTTAGATGGCATGTAAGAAAAGGGGAAGAAGAGCAAGATGAGATATTTAAATAATATTTAAGTAAATCTTACCAGATTTGAAAAAACTGATATGCAGCAAAATCATTCTGTTCTCTAGCAGTATGTACTTGGTTTGTGCTTATATAAAAATGCAAAAAAGGGTGTTATGCAAGGGAGTGTTTCTTTGCTTGACACTCAATACGCAGCCACCTGTTGAGACATGGAAGATTCCCAGTGCAAGACCTAAAGCTGAAGCATGTTTACCAACCTTCAGCAAGCATATTCTGTTGTTAGCAAAGTACAATTTGAAAGCCTGATCAAGTGAATGCGTACAAATTTTGGAGGGAGTACATGGGGTGGGGGGTGGTGATGTGCTACTTACAGACACTGAGCTGCCAGCTGACTCCTGTAAAAATCTGCTTAAACACAACTCTGCACAAGGGTGGGTTTAAAAACATCTCTTTTGGACATGTTCAGATTTCTTAGTATCAAAAAAAGCCTCATGGCACTCTTGTGCAATATTTAAAGTGGCAACACTTGACTCATGTTCTAACCTCGGTGTCGATAAATGTAATTAATTATGCATTCTCAGAGCATTGAGGGGAATTTATTCTCAAAGTAAATGTGGAAAAACTAATGGAAATCACCAAAATCTATAAAGGATGTTTAGTTCTGTTTCTTCTGTCACCTGTGGTTAGCTGTGTGGGTTTGTGGTATTTCTGAGTATCTCTCCTATGTGACTCTGTCTGTGAAATATGTTAAAAGAGGGTGGCTGGTTTGGAATATTTGAAAGTATTACTCTGAATTGTCACTGATGACGTGGGATGATGTTTACCAATTTAATTAAGTAATTAGTGGGACCCTAGCCCTTGGACTTCTTGAGCTGTAAATGCTTAATATGTAATTTATACCAAATATTTTCATAATCCTGCATGTAGACCTTGAACATGTTCTTGCAATGTCTGTGTTTTGTTTCCTGTTACTGTCTGTCTGCAGAATCCTCTTACTGCCTGTGAAGCAACATTTACATAGACCCAAAATGTTTTATGCAAAGATAATGTTACATTTTGTCCCTGAGGACTGCTGAAAGCTGTAGAAATTATTATACTCGTGAATGTATGTGCATGTAGTGGAACAAACCCTATTTACTTAGAACCGGGTCCTTATGGTTTGAATTGATGCAAGTGTTTGGAAGATAAATTACGTAGAGAGCTGACCCTATGAGAAGTTAATTTTTTGGTGTAGTTGAGATGTTGGTAAGACTGATGGTAATATTGAGGAATGGTTGTTCTGAACAACTTTCCCATCATCTTAAATATGTTATTTAAGGAAGATATTAATATTGAGGATTCTATTGACTGTTTGTGACTTTCTCATAAACTAAAAGCTCCACCTGTTTCTCATTCAAGATGGGAGTTTTAGCAGCTGAAGTGTATCAGGAATTAGCGATAACTTTTGACAAGCAAACTGTTTCTTCTGTCAGTAGTTAAGGTCCTGTTTGTGTATGGAAACGTATTAGTTGGGATTTGCCACTTGCACTTTGCCTTTGTGTCTGTTGGCAGATCACTCACAATGTTGATTTAGCATTATTTCATGTTCTGTGTTTTCTCGGTCTTGCCTGACCCGGTGTATTCAACCATGCAGTTTGTGTAGCCCTTGTCTGTCAGGCTGCTCTCTTTAGTACCTTTTCATCTGCTTAACATTCATTTCCTTTATTCTCTTAGACTTGCATTTAGATGTTTTCATACCTCATCTCACTCAGGGTATTTTTTTCCCCTTCCGCCTTCCTCATCTTTCAATTTCTTTACCAGCATAAAATACTTTGTGTTTCTTACAGTGATTTGCCCAGTCATCAGATTTGCAAGCTTACCTATTGTTTTATCTACATCTTTCTCCTCCTATCTGCTATTCTGAGATTTCATCTATTACTGCATCTGTGAAATGCTGATGACATTTGCAAGTTCCTGCTCATAATTAAAAGGAAGAGCTTAGATCTGCTTTCCTATTGATAGTATTATTTATCTGTAATCTGTTGCATCTAGAATGCAGGAAAACAAAATTTCTGCCTCTGATTTTATTCTATTGGGATTTCCCAATGAAACAAGACCCTTTCAGTCATCTAGTTTTGTCCTTCATGCTTCCAATTCCTGTTGGAATTTCAGTCAAATTGGTGATGAAATTTCTACAAGCTTTCAGTAGCTGGCTGAAAAAGCTTCTGCTTCTACACTAAGGGAAAATAGGGAATAAGAAAAAAGTAGAAGAGGTGGAAAAAATAAAATGCAGGAAACTGAATTGGTATTCATCTTTGCAGTATTTGGATTTTCTTGCAATGGTTAGGGGGCTGTAAAAGGGAGAATACCTGGTGTGGGCAGCATTAGCAGGTTACAGAGCTACAGGAACTTGAGAAATCCTTTTGGATACAAAAGCTCATTCATGCATGAGCTGAAGTGTGTTCTTAGTAAATCTGCAGTTGTGTGCTGATCTATAACCAAAATGCATGTAAAGGAGCAATAGGGGTTTTATATATCTTTTTGACCATTAACATTACAAATTGCATTATGTTACTTGGGAAAATAATTACAGGCAATTGATTTGTGAGTTTATTTCCTTGGCAATTTTCTTGGTGTGTATCTATGACATGAATAAGTTTGGTATCTCAGAGAAGTTTAACATGTGCTCAAACATGGGTTTGCATGAGACATGCTTTTGAAAGTTAATTAAAAACCTGCTGATAACACTTTGATATATATACAGAGAGACATATAGATAGAAATATATATAGATATAGATAAATACACACATAATGGTGTACTCTTGGAGACCACAAACTGAGTTCCTCTGTAATGAAAATATTCCAGGAATGCAAATTATGTCCTTGAACTGTTGGTGTTTATTCTTTAAAACCAGATTAGATAAAATCCACAGCACCTCCTCCCAGTACTGACACCCACACCTCTGTGCTGAAATGCTCTTGGTGTGAATGTCACATCCTCAAAACCTATTGGGTTCTTTTGCAGGTGTGCTGCTGTTCTGCTGTGGTATTTGCTCACATAAATAGAGATTTCAACACCTAAGTCATGATTCCATGTCTATTAAAGACAGACCTCAGGCTTTATTTTCTGATTTACTTAAGGACAGCTTTCCTATTTGAGTTTACCTAGATCCGTGGAGAAGGAAGAGGAAGCTCATGACTACTCAAGCATTCAATATTGTAAATAATTAAGTTTTCCAAGATGTTAATGTACATTTACATTGAAACTGCATTGCAGGGGCAATAAAGGTTTGCTTTCAGCACTAAAAATGAAGCTACTTTTGCTACCAGACCTTGAATGGGAGTATTGATAATAGCTTCAACAAAGCCTGCTTTGGAAAGGAGGCCTTTCTAGTAATTAGGATTATTTATAAAAAGCACTGAGGCATTAAAGAAAGTTCATTACCCAAACCATTACTGCACTGTGAACCAGAACCAGCAGATGAAATAGCTTTTTTGAGTAGTAGCTTATCACTACCTAGAGAACCTGAAAACCTGGGAGTGAGAGATGCTAAAAAGAGGAATGTTGTTAATGATGGGGTATGAGCAATGTGGAGAGCTTAGGGGGTTCTGTGTGCATCCTCTAGTACTGTGTTGTGCAGACCATCAGATCAGAAACCTGTGTTGCTTGCTAGGACATTTTCACATTATTTTTTATCGTGGTCATGTGGTTGTGTGTTGTCTGCCTCTCCTTGCCTAGCAGTAGTCTGGAGAAAAACCACAAAGTCCTATTACTAATTCATTTTCCTTATGCTGCCTGTGCTGGCTGTTTTCTACACGTCACTTCTTTCTTTTTTTTCCCCATTTAGCTTTGTAAGAGCTACAGCTGAAACAGAGCTGTTCCTCAGAGTTTGCCAGTACAAGTTGTTCTACAGCTGTCTAGGGATGCTGAAAGAGGGGAGGCTGTTTTCCACCTACTCAGAATAGTTCAGAAGTTGTGCCCTGCGATGAACTAAGTGCAGCTCATTCGTTTGCAGAGGAAAATTGTGTAGTTTATTAGATCCTGCAGATGAATGGAAAGCTGATGCTCTCCCAGCAGTGCAGTGGTTACAGGCAGTGACAGGATAGAATGTGGTTATGCTTGCCCTCACCTGACTGTCCTCTGAAAATCCTGTTGGGGGTCATGGCCACATCATTCAGTGTTTGTTGTATTTTCTCACAAAGCTCTAAAATTCTTAACAGCATTATGAGAATCATGTGCAGAAGTTTTGTTTTTTTGTGAAGGCTCATATTATTACTGTTTTCTTATGGCTGAATGGATCAGAGCTGTGTAGACAGTGAAACTTTTGTCCAACGTTTCCTCTAAAATTACTTTCTATAACATTCTGTCTTCTGTGACAGTAGGTTTCTAACAGGGCTTCACTGCGCAGTACAGAACTTCATGTATGTCCCTTTAAATATTTGACATTTGTGTGTGACAAATTGTTGCTCCTTACAAAGACAAATAAGAAACATTTTCTTTCATTTCAATTAAAAGTGCTTCTCTAGTCTTTAGTGGTATCAGCTGTTGAGAAATACCAGTGTTAAGCAACAGGATATATGCAGGAAAGAGGTTGAAATCTTTTTCTGCCCTACTAACTTTTGAATTAGATTACAAATTACAATTTCATCCTTTCAATAATAAAGAAAAGGTCTTAAATGCAGAGCGATGGAATAATCAGCAGCACTGTTGCTTCCAAACAGGTGACAGTGTTGAAATTTTAATTCCATTAAATTTTGTTCTCTGGAGATGCAGCTTGTACTTTCGGCCATTTGTCTAGCCACATAAGCTGGAATGTGTTCAACATGCTTGCCAAGAATAAATCCATTGGAAGAAATGTTATACTTTGACCCAAGTTCAAGAAATTCTAAAGCAACAAAAGATAAATATTTCTGAAGACTTACTTAATGTTCAGCTTAGTTGTTTACTTTTTTTGTCCTCCCTGTGATCTGATATACACTTGCTTAATAGCATGTACATAAAAATTTCTATATATTTATTTCTGCTTTCTTCTATTTTAATATGACTCTGCTGTCTTTTCCCTTGGTCCTTTGCAAAAAGTTTGTGTGTAGAATCCTGTAGCAACAATTAATTTAAACCCACTTTAATGAGAATTTATTTTTGTTTTGATTATCTACGATTCCCAGCAAATGGTTGAAAATTCAAGAAAGTTAACTTTTTACACAGATGTACATATATTCTTTGCTTTCTATTTTTGAAAAACTTATTCAGTAAGGTGCAGAGTGAGTATTTTGAGCATGAACATGTTTGGATCTTTCCTTAGAACTTATATTTATTTTTGGCTGTCTGTCTGGGGTCCAGCACAATTGCTGAAGCCTACATTTTAGTGTGTTGACCATGGATTTGACAGGGGACAATTGCTGGGCATCTACTTTGATGAGAGTTTTCCAGCTATTGCTAAATACAAAGAAGGTTTTGACTTTCTTCTGGGAGTTGGACAGAGCTCCTGTTGAGTGTTGCTTGTTTTTCCTCTTGGACAGACCACAAGATGTGATGTAACAGGCTGATTTGTGGTTAATAGCAGTGGGTGAGGTTGGAGCCTGGAGTATCAGCTTGATGCAAGAAATGAGCTAATGGATCCAATCTCTATATAATAAACTTAGTTGTTCTTGGAGTGCCTCATAATTTGGTTGCTTTGATTGTAAGCTGCAGTTAATTTTATTATTCATTAAAAATAAGTAAAGTTTTCTGGATAAGTTCATAGCAATGCTTGCAGCTCTTGCTGCCACAGACACCCTGTGCCCTAAGGAAATGGGGGAGCATTACCAGAACATGGGATTGCTGTGTAGGAACTGAGGGTGTTTTCCCTATGGCTCTGGAGATCATCCAGGTGATCTGAAAAGCTGCACTGCTTCTCTGCAGGTCGTGGTTTCACCCTTCAGAGGACAAATGTCAAATGTAAAATTGACAGAGGAATGACAGAGGAGGATGTCATATATTAGCCTTTCACTGAGGGGAGTTGCAAGGAGGGGAAGAGAAAAATATATGTACTTTATCCACACTAGAAATATGACAAAACTTATTGGCCATGAGTCCTATTTTTAAAATTCATTAAAATTAATGAAGTAGCTTGAAGGCTTGTTTGTGCAGTGGGGCTCTTGAAGCCATGAAAGCATGTCTCATGAGTACTTTTTTCACTGGTTTTAGGGATTTTGTAGATGATGAGTGGGGCTCTCAGGCTCTGTAAGTTACTTTCTTGAAAAACAAAAAAAACAAAAAAAACACCAAACCAAAACAAAACCAACAAAAAAAAAACCCACAAAAAAACACCCAGAAAAAAACAAAAACTACTTCCTAACCTCTTGGTCAGCATGCTCACATTCTAAAATGTTCTTCTCAGCCAGAAAATGCTATTTTGGGCATGTGGTTTTAACACAGCAACAAGACGAAGGTTATTAATATTCCCCGTCCTTTGACTGTAATTGGCTGTAAAAATGTACACTTCTCTTGCCTGTTCAAGGTCAGGGACATTTCTGATTTTCTGAAGTTCATTGAAGTCCTGTTCCTAGTCTTAACATTCATTCAGTTTATTGAAAGAAGACCAGGTTAGTTTGTGATTATGTTCTTAAATGCATTGCCTGCAGTGTTTCTAATCAGTAAACAGTGTATGTACCATAAGGATTTCAAAACATAAGGATTTTTCCTTATGGATTTTCCTCTAATCCTTTTTCCCCTTATCTGTTGTGTTCTTTCCTTTTCCACTCTTTCTTCCCTGAAATATCACAGTAAGCAAACAGCATGAAAGAGAGAACATCAGATGGTTTAATTTTTGTAGGACTGAACTACAGCAAGTGATGTGCTAGGTAGAAAATCTGAAACACTTTAGTATGCTCCGTGAAAACACAGACCTGCATGGGGGAATTAAGGTGGGATGCCACCCAAATTGTTTCTAAGTGGGGGAATTTATTTTTGAAAGTGAAGGCAAGCTGCTTGCTCAATATGAAAATTTACTTGTTTTTATGGCACCTTATCAGAGACTGCTTTCCCTTCCTTCAACTTTCATCCCACCGCCTCCTGCCAATTTGTACTACATGCACATGCACAAAAGCAAACATGCCTCCTCAACCTAAAAAAACCCCAAACCTGCAGTATTTATACTCTTACTCTCCCTCAGTCCATCTGTCCTGCTGCTTCTGTTGTGACCCAGTGTTGTTTTGCTTTTCTCACTTCATGGGATTACATCCCAAATTGCCACTTCAGGCACAGTACGTGGTGCCACATCAGCTGTAGAGGGCTGGTGAGCGAGAAGATGCAGTGACATCTGTCAGCTAGAAGAAGAGAATGGGTTGGCAGAAACATTGCTGAAAATAAAATTGAGCAGCAGAAGGAACAGCAAAACTAAGACTCCATAATACAGTTAAGGGAAATGGTTTCATGCATTTATTTTCTATATTAAGGAATGTAAATTATAAAATGTGTAGTTAGCAAAAGTGTGCATAAATCTGGTATAGTTGCACGATTTTTTCAGCTACCTCTTCTTCCTGAGGAGCCTGTGAGGTGTGTAGGGACTATGTACAGCTTCAATCAGTTGGAAACCCTCACCTAGACCTAGGACTTGCAGATCTCAGCTATTATTATCAGCTTTGCTGGCATCCATCTGCTTCTTCCAGGATGTTCTATCAGCTTTTCTATCAGGCTTCTTTTATTGGACTGACCACAACTGAATGAGGAAAGTTTATTTTAATATTAACAAAAATGTTTTGAGGTGGCTTCAAATTTATGACTTGACCTTTTGAAATGAATGTTCTTTTGTTTCTGTGACCCATTCAGGCAGGATACAGCCCTTGGCACCCTGAGCAGGTGTGGATTCAGCCTTTGGTTGTCCTGCTGTCTGACCTCTTCTTTATGCATTTGACATGGTCAGTGGCTGAACAGCAGCTAAATTGCTTTTGAACACTCAGTGTAACTGAGGCCCCTAAGTTTTGTTTAGATGTGTGGATGCTTTAATGTTAATGGAGTGTATTTCCTAAGTGCATTGGTTAATTAATTGCAGTGTCAGTACTGGAGTCAAAATGTGCGTGGTACAAAGACCATGGTATGAGCACGCATCATGTCTAAATGCAAGTAATCTTATCAGAAATCAGGCTTCTTTTTCTCTTCTCTGATCCTTTCTTATCTTCTACCAACACAGCATGTGACTGTTCTTTGATTTCACTTGCCTACATTAAGTAGGGGGCCGTAACTTATCGTTGCTAATGCTGTGGTTTGAAAGAAGGCAAGGTAGATTGAGCCTCCAAAAGGACTGAGGGAAGCTATCTCACAATTACAGCACGAATTGCACTGTTTCAGAACACAAACTGGCCAGCTGGGGTGGGACATCTGCTGAGATATTCCCACAGGAATAAACAACTGCAATACCAGGAAATCCATTAATTTGCATTTGGTTGGGGTATAGTGCACATCTGTTTAGGCAATACAGCTGCAGTAGGAGACCGTGGTTAACATCAGCCTGGGATTGTAGTTTATGTATCCTGGAAGTTTGTCTGGCTTAACCTCTTAAAATGGAGCACTCCCAGTTTGGACTCATTACTCCAAAAAAGAGGTTTTAGAGGATTGCCTATCCCTCTTAGGACATACTGCATCAGTTTCTGCATGAAGCCTGACTCCTGGCATCCCTTAGCAGAGGAGGTCTGGGATAAGGGCAGGTGTTTTCACTCACCCTGTGTTTGCTGGCTGTAGCTCTGGTGTGCTGGCAGCCCATTGGCTTCACACTTGAATTATGTCAGCTTTTAGATTAGCACGCCCTTGGTAAGAATAGGGGAGGTTCCTATCTTGGTGTTTGTCCTTGGCTGGTCTGTAACAACTTGTTCTACAGAATCAAACAGTAGCAAACAGAAGGGCAGCTTGCCCTCTTCAGGAAACAGTCTGGAAAACAGGTCAGTATTTTCATTAGGATCCTGATGTGAGGGGTCCCCTTGGAGCTGGTTGTGATACAGTAACTGTGCAGAGTCAGGCAGGTCTGAGGCTGCATCTGAATACACATTGTTGGTGTCCAGGTGGATATATGTGAGAGGGGAATAAGAGATTGCTGTGACTGAAGGTTTAGAAGGCTGATGAAACAAAGTTTAAACTTTGTCCTGCCGTCTGACCTCTGCTGTATGCATTTGGCATGGTCAGTGGCTGAACAGCGGCTAAACTGCTTCTGACCACTCAGTGTAAGTGAGGCCCCTAAGTTTTGTTTTTAAAACCAGCTTTAAACTTTGTAACAGAACTTGGGTCGATTGACATTCATTGACAATACATGTTACTAAAGGCTGGGTTTCTCTCATTCCTGGTCATTACCACTACATAGTCAAAGCAATTAGTCTGTAAAAGTTTCATTGTAAATCCTGAGCAGAGAATACCACAGAGCTGGTGCCATGAATTTTACACTGATGGGCCTGTCACAGGTGCCTTTACTTGTTTGTAAGCTGTACTATGCCTCCTTTTCACCTTTTGCTGCTGTTAAAAGAAAAGCAGGGTTTTTTCCAAATTTCAAGGTTGCATCTCATCATTGACTAGTAATTGACCATCACTGAGTAACTCAAAATTTTGGGGCCTCTCCTTTCAACCTGTGCCTGTATTTTCCAGCGCTTGGTTCTTATCTCTTATCTAAGCTGTTTGCTGTAACCAGAGGCACCTGGTACCCAGCTCTAGCTCATACACTTATTCCTAGAATAATTTCTTAAGCTTAAGAAGCCAGAATTTGCATGTGTGACATTGGAATACAGGCCTTTTCCTAGCAGTGGCAATACTATTTTTACTGAGCCACATGGTACAAAAATACATATACACTGTTTGCTAGTCATGATGTGTAAGGTTGCTTATGTTTGAGTTTATAACAAATTAATAATTAAATACCACCTAAGCTGCTGTTTTTATGGATGCAAAAGCTTCTGCTTTAGCTACAGACAATTAAGGTTTTAGAACTGTGTGGCTACTGATGAATGGTGCATTCAACTGATGAAGAGTTTAATCCTGAGTATCCTGATTTAATCCTGAGTATCCTGAGGATAGTGGTGTTCCAAGCTTACCCTAAGTACCATTTCTAATATAGGTACAGATTGGACAGAGAATATCAAGCTGTGTATATGTACATACTTCTAAAGAGACTTTGCTTAATCTCTTGTAGATGATTAATTCTACTTCTTAAAAAGTGAAGAGGAATATGTGGATATGTGTCGCCAGAATCTGTTCACATGAAGATGAACTGTTGGTACTCTATTTTAAGCATTAAAACAAAACAAAAACAAACAAACAAACAAAAAGGTAAAATCTTAAAATGCTGAGAAATGTGTGGTTTGTACCCCTGATGAACAGATCACTTTAATTAGGGTGCTTCTCTGAAATGATTGTTTATACTGTGAGGTTTCTTTTGTAGCAATGACATCAGCATGGTAATGTTATCCTCTCTAACTAAGGAAATGACCAGCTGTTGAAGAGGAGTTCATTAAATACAGAACAGAAAAAATGTGTTTCTAATGAAGCTACATAGTTGTACTTTTAGTGTTTTAATATTCTTATGCCTGTGTAAATGGGTGTAAGGTTAGTAGCCCTTTTCCAAAGAAATACGTGAATCAATTTTGTTCAGGGCAGGAGCAGTTGAGTTGTAAATTGTGGTATGTTTTTCACAGAAGCTGTAACTAGTCTGTTCAAAAGCAACTCCAAAAACACAAACACCTGCCTACCACGCCACAGAATGTTGTTTCAGTTGTGGTGGGATTTTGGCTGGTTAGAGTTGAATTTGAGAATGAAATAACAAAGGTGCTGTTTATTTTATTAGAAGTGTTCTTGCCTTGTGTATCCTTTCACTTTCATCCGGTTTTTCACACTTGGTGTTTAGTTTTTGTACATTAACTGCTCTAAGTCTGGAGGAATTATCTTCCTAACAGTTTCATAAACAAACTCACAATTATAACATCCAGTTTCCAGAGGATGCTGGAATTATTTCAAGAGATGTCTTAGAAGTGGGACCACATCTTTCCAAAGCTTAGAAAAGGGGTGGGGGAGTGGGTGCAAAAAAAGCACCTGATGTTCTTTAGAGGCACAAACAAATATGGGTTTCCATATCCTCTTTAGATGCATGCATTTGGAGACTAGACTAGGAAAAAGCCTAGTAAAAAGTAATTAACAGGATTACCTCCTTTGGAACATTGATAAGATATGCAGGAGAATAAGGGAAGTGCCCTGCCACCTGAAGTTTTGGGATGTCTTACTTGGTATGGGCAGAGATATCTTGTCAATCAAAATCCATCAGTGATTATAGTAGACAAATGTGTGTTTATTGCTTCAGCTCTTGCCTCAGTTCAGTTATTAATTTCCTGTCAAAACAGAAATACACAGAGACGTTTCTGTGCTGCTGTCTTCATGCAATCCACATCACCCCTTGATATTTTCTGTCCACTGTCCATTTAGGTACCAAATAATGATTCATTATAGGTATGTGGTGATCATTAACTGAGGAATAGTTGTGTTGCAGTCCTTGACAGCTGTCAAATTTGGGATTAAATATATACCAAAGTCACTGCAGCTGCCCATGGAGGCTCAGGGAAGCACAGGCATTCTGCTGTGCACTTCATAAACCTCCATGGCCACCAGCAAGGCTGTAAAGTTAATTAGTTAAGTACGTGTTGTTGGGCACTCATCAAGTTGCTGGCCACTGGAGTTGCTTGAGGAAAAATAGGGCTTGTTGGTGATGTTCGGGTTTGGGGTTTTCTGCTTGTTTGTTGAAGTAGGGGGGGCCATTCTTCCATCTGTCAATGAATTTTAGTCCTTTCTTATGGCAAAAGTTTAACATTTGCTGTCTACCTTCTTACAGTTTTTAAGTGGATTTAAGATTTATTTTTCTGTTGATAAATAGAACAGACAAGTCAACACTTCTTTATGGAGATCATTCTCATAGTTCAGTGTCACTACGTTGTTTCTTACAGCATCTTTCTGTTCTAGAACTTTAGAAGGAAGACTGTGATGTACTTGCATTTTTAATTGCTTTTTTAATGTTAATTATGTTCAGAGGTTTGTTCCCCCGAAACAAGTAGTCATAAACAATCATTACCACTTGTCTGCTCAAATACGGTGGTGATAGGTTTACTTTCTTATTCAGTGTTTTCTGCTTCACAAACAAGTGATAATTGAGAAAGAAATATTGGCTGTTTAGTCACAGATCGTGTTGCTGTAGAGGATGCTGTCAGTGCTTGCATGAAGTTAGGCCACTGAGGGAGTTTATCTTGAACATTTTAGATTTCTTTTTAAAGTCGTGATACTGTTTGTATAATTTATCGCTACCAATATTGCAAAAGAATTTACTAACTTTAAGCTTTTAATGAAGTAACAATATTCTACTATTCAGTCAGACCAAAAATATCTCAAGACTATAGTTAAACAAACAGAAAGAAGTAAAACTTCTCCCTGCCATTTCTTGGAAAATTAACTGAAATTTATGTAGAGCAGCATTAAAGAGTCCTTCATTTCCTCTGTTGATACTGTTCATTTTCTTTACTGAGACATTTTCACTGTGAATAAAAGCCAGCTTGAGGGCTTTATGATGTTTTTCACTGTAACTTGCAATTAATTTCTCTGCCCCATTCCTCCTTAAGCAAGAGCTGGCTGCAGATTGCTCTTTTAGCAGTGTGAGTGCACAGGACTGTGTCTGCCTTGCCTGCTTTTAGTTTAAGTAATGTACCTTCACTTCTCCAATCAATCTTAATCGATGATGGGAAATGTGCATATTCAACCACGTTGAAGAGAAGTGCTCCAAAAGTATTTCTGTCCCGCTGCAGAACTCCTGGTTCAACTGGAAGCTGAAGATCTGTAGGGAATTTTAACAAGCAGGGAGCACTGCTAGAAGACATCTGAGTAATTATCCTATTAAATAGGGCAACATCTGCATTATCTGTGGAAGCATAGAATGGAACATTATGTTCTCTAATCCTGTCTGGGAGCGTTGTGAAATTAAAAGGATAACATTTTACCAAATCTGTGTTCTAACATGATAGGTTACACCTAATTACCTTTTAATTACCCCTCTTCTAGCTGGACTTCAAGCTAAGGACCCTGCCTCTAACTCTCATCACAGACCATTTCTTGCCTTTGGATTCTTCATGCCAGGTTTTATAAACTGAGTTTACTTGAAAAGTTGGTCCTACTGTATCTTGAAGGCCTTTTTTTACAATTCTTTTTCCCTTGTGTATGAAAAGCTCTGAGAATATTAGTTTGTGTACAAAAGACATGTTGCAGCATTCAGAAGTTTGTGTTTCTGGTTTAGTTGCAAAGAGCAACCTCGTTGGAGTATGTTTTATGGATAAGGAGTGACTGTGCACAGCAGAGGCCACACAGGAGCAGGACATTATTCCAGCCTCCCAACTGCTTGCAGTGGGAGCCAGGAGAGTGTATTGGCTTAAATAATGTAGATTTCTTCTTTCCTCTTTATACCCCTGAGGGAGTCTGATTTCCTGATCACCTATCTAGCCATATGCTGTAGCTCTTGCCAGCAACTCCGAGCAGTGTCACTGCCAGCTAAAATTACTTGTTTTCTGAGAACTGAATTACATTGAGAATTGTCTTAAATTGCTGCGCTGCCAACATTGCAAAGTTTTGCATACGCACACACAAATAAATATGTAACAGCAGCCTTACTTTGAAATACAGCTTAGAAACCACTGCAGGCAGGGAATTTGATCCAGATCCTTGTGAGGTGTTCTCCACCTGCTCGGGCACATCACTCCTGCTTTGTTGTCTTTCCAGTGCTTTTCTCAGCCTCTTTTTGCTCTGGCTACTACAGTACAATGATGAGACATGCAAATTAAACATTTACAAAGCATATTGTCTGCTCCTGGTTTATACTAGTTAGAGGGAAGACCTAGTGTGGCTAGTAATAACTTCAGGTGTGCTAACTGTGCTTTTTTTCTCTTTTCTTTCAACAGGATGGAACTGAAATATGGAAATGTGTTGACAAAGGAGTTGGAATAAGACTGAGTCCTGCTCTGTGATATTTATATACCTGGACCATGAACTTGCTGTTTGGCTTCATGCTTTAGGAACCTTTGTAGTAACTGTGTGAAACTGTTGGGAATCATGGCATTCTCTCCATGGAAGCTGTCCTCTCAGAAACTTGGTTTTTTTCTGGTGACTTTCGGTTTTATTTGGGGAATGATGCTTCTGCATTTTACTATTCAGCAACAAACACAGCACGAAAGCAGTTCAGTCCTGCGTGAGCAAATTTTGGACCTCAGCAAAAGATACATCAAAGCATTAGCTGAAGAAAATAAAAATGTAGTTGATGGGCCTTATGTTGGGACAGTGACAGCATATGGTAAGTGTGTTCTCTGGTTTATTTGATAATCTGATTAAGGCTTTTTCCTCAATTGTCCAAACATTTTTTTCATAATGCTGCTCAATTAGCAGTACTTTACCCTGTGCAATTTCTGTACAAATGGAGAAAATGTCCTTCCCTTTTAATTGGGATAAATTTTACTTTTCCAATCACTTGGAAATGAAGCTGTTTGCTAATTTTTATTATGTTTGTCTAGTAACTCTATCTAGTATGCCTTAGGTTATGTGTTAGAACTCAGTTTTAAAAACTTTTTTGGTGTTTTTGGGAAGGTTGGGAGACTTTTCAGTTTTCATTTCTGTGATCTAAGAAATTCCCTGTGGAAAAACTTGCTGTAGTTATAAAATGGAGACCTGTTACATTTATTTCTTCTTCTTTCCCATTTCACTTCTTTGTTCAGTCAATTTACTTAATGTTTAAGTTTTTTTTTTATCTGACATGATCTTAAAATAAGCTTAAGTATATCCCACTTGCCTCAGGGCAGAAAACTCTGTGAGTTTTAGTGCTTTGTTTGACAGTAGGCTTTAATGCTTACTCTCTTCCAGTTTGTATATGAGAGTTACGTTTTTGTGCATGTGTCAGACAAACCAAGCAGAAAAGAATGAAGTATATTACCTGAAAATATTATTAAAATAAAAATATAATCAAATTTTGGGTTACATGTGGTTCCTTTTCAGTCTGTTAAGGTCATATAATACACCTTACTTGTTTAGCAATTTTTAGACTCACTTTCTTTCCTACTTACCTGTGCACTTCCAGACTGTCTGGAAAACTAATTAGTCATTTAGATTTGTTTTCTTTTATAGTAGTCTTAATATTCATCTTTGAAGAAATGGAGTAGATAGTTTTTATGTTCTTAGACAAAGAATATAGACCAGGATGCAACAGATAGAATAGCTGCATGTTTTTCTCTAGTTTTCTCTTAATACTCTATGCTTTTTGGTGCATTCAGTCAAAATATCCTGCTGGAAGGTTCTTGTTTCTGTCACTACTCCTTTTTCCTCTAAAAAGCAAATTTTTGAGTTGATGTGCATTTGCTTGCCTGTAAGCCTGATATTATTATCCCCGACATAGCTAAGAATTAAATTGCTTATTGCTTAACTAACAATCTACCCTTATTCTATAACTCCAGATTTGTGGCTGCATGTTGAACTATACTGGAATTGTAGCCTTACAAGGCAACACAAGCAAAACAGAGTGGTGCTAGATCAATATTTGTGGGAACACAGCTGGGAAGCAGGACTCGAAGTGCTGCTGAACTCAGGGCAGAAGTAGATGTGGTAGAGGGCTACAAGCCCTGGCAAGTTGAGGCAGGAACCTGAAGGAGGAAGAGATCAGGGTGTGTGCATGTGTGGTTTTTGGGTTGTGCAAGTCTGTACTAGCCCACAGTTAAGCAATGTTCATAAGAGACATAGATATGGTTGTTATGCTTGCAAGGTGTAGAAACCAGCAGTGTGTTCAATAAAATCAGATTCATGATGCAGCCATGGAGACCCTGTCTCTTCAATCGTCCGACAAATATTTGGGCTGAGGATCTCTGAGCAAGTAGAGATCCTCAGAGGATTGTGTGACTAGGCTCAAAACAAAACTTTATCTGCTGTACAGCTGTTAGCAGTGTCCTGTTACTGTGCAGGGGTGCTCGATGGTGGGTGGATTGAGAAAGAATATAGACAACAAACCCCAAACAATCTGGCTCCAGATAGTAAAGGTAACTGCATTAATATGGGCACAAGACATCCATAAGCAAAGTTCCCCCTACAGCTTGTTGCCTGTGGCATTAATTTCCTGTTCCAAATCCTGCTGGGGAATAAGTTGAATTGCCTCCAAACGCTGGTCAAGTTCCCAAGGAGAAGTTAAACTGTATTTGGAAGCGGGTGAAATAACTTTGTGACACTTCTGTGACGGGAAAGCCAAGGTTTGTGTAGCAATTTCAAGTCCATGGCTGAAAAGATTTTTTAGATTAAAGACTTAAAATTTAAGTTTGGCCAGGTGTTTTCAAGAAAGTAGTTTGGAAAGATGGAAAATAGTGGTAATGCAGTTATTTAATATATTTTAGGGAAAAGCAATATGGTGAGTGAATAACACCATATTAAATAATAGTTTATGAAACTGGGTAAGGTAATTACTTAATAAGTTAATTTGTCCTGTTTGGCATACCAAATGACTTGTTGCTAGCAAATAATCAGGTTAGTTCTTCAGAAATAAACACATTAATGACTGATGTTAATAATAATTGGTAGAGGTTTCTTCAATATTCTGTGAAAATTAATGCTCTTGCTTATTTAGCCGTTTAATTTTTCTTAATATTTTTCTGATTGCTTTAAGTGAGCACAGTCATGATTTCCATGTTCAAAAATAAATTTAATGTTTGCTGGGTTTGGCTGCTTTTACCCACCTGAAAGACTTTCAGTCATTCCGTAATTGTGATTGCACAGCTTGTTTACTTTCTCACTTTTTCTTTCTACCATGTATTCATTCACCTGTCAGGTAGGTAGCTCCAAACATTTTCCTTTTAAAAGTTATAGTTAAATAAATGCAGTAAATATTAGATTCTTCTTTATAGTAGTACACGTTCTTTTACAAAAAATCTGTGAATCTGTTCTACTGCTGTGCCCTTCTCAAACTAGGTTCCACTTGCCTTTTTGTCCTGACAAAATGTCTCTCATATCAGTGTTTTGGTATCAGAATTAAAAAGTAATAAATTTGAACCTCTTTTGTCTTTATGATCTGTGTATGCTTTTATGTACACTACATTTCTTCCTCACTGTTTCCTGAATTATTTTTTACTACTTTTTCCTTGATTTTTTCTTCCTTCTCTACTGTGGTTTTATTCATGTTAAGTCCAGAGTTTCCTTTTCTTCTGCACATTATGCCAATAAATAACTTCTGTACCCCTTTTAAAATAGTGCAGATGTGTGGACTAGTGCTTCAGAATCCACATTCTGATCTTTACAGGACAAAGGAAAACACAGTTACAATGAGAAAGGCTTTCTTCATGGCACCATGGAATAAATATGATTCTCCTTGTTTGGAGAAAACAATTACAGGCTTTCTAAAGTTGTAGCATTGTCTTATTTAGTCTCTCATTTGCACAAGAATTGAGATAGTAATGGGAAAAATTAAAAGAAAAGCAGGGAATGAATGTGGCAAAAATCCAACTGATGTAGAGACAGTGGAATCTCTTCAGATGTATGGGAAAGTTTTCTATTATAGATCAGAAAGTTGTTTGATTCTAAAATTGTGTAAAACAAAATATGCAATTATTTTATGTAACTAAATGGAAAAATAATGTAAATTCCTCATACCAAATTCTTTTATCTTTACAAGGGTAAATGAACAAAGAACAATAGTTTCATCTTCTTTGGCTCATTGCCATTATAATTATACAGTTTAGTCTGATAGTGGTCTACTTTTCTCCTCCTGCCTCAGTTCTTTTAGCTTTCCGAAGTGTCTTGTGTTCCTTCAAGGCATCTGAACAAAACAAAAGCCAAGGAAAAAAATATCAGAGAACACTTTCATGTTGTCATCTGATATGCAAATTCCTGTTATTGTTCATTGCCTTCCATGCCAAGGAAGCACCATGTCAGACCCAATAGAGACAATCACCAACAGACTGAAGAAAGGAAACAGGAGTTTTGGTGTTTTGTGAATACAACAGAAAGGTTTAACTTAACTTTTTTTTAGAAAATACAATCTATTTTTTCCAGTGCAGAAACTGGTTATGTGGAGGAGATGCAGATTTTTGTACTGGCTCAAAGCTGTCCTTTTTGGGAAGGGGATTTTTGTTCCCGGGTGACTGAGTATCAACAGACTGTTCCTCTGTTTGTGCTTGAATATGGATTTAGGTTTAGACTCATTATTATTTAAGCAGCTTCTTATTACTTGAGCCATTGCAAAGCAAGCATTTTTCTGTTCCCATAAAGGCTCACATTTCACCTTGAACATGGATATCTATATGAGTTGCAGTGTGCTTCATAAAATAGGCAGGCTGACAAATTCCATGGCCAGGAAAACTTGTATCTGAGGCTGAACAAAATAGGGAACATGAGTGCTTAGAGCTGGTAATGGCAAAGATTTTCACTGAGAAAGTGTGTGTGTGTGTATATATATATGAGTGCATATATATATATATATATATGCATATGTATCTATATATATATCTCCAGTCTCATTCTTGTATCTATTTTTTGATTCTGACAAGTGTGCACTGCATTCTTAAGCAGTTTAACTTGTCACTTTCCTTTGCAGATCTGAAGAAGACACTTGCTGTCCTGTTGGATAATATCTTGCAGCGCATTGGGAAGTTGGAGTCCAAGGTGGAAAATCTTGTACTTAATGGAACAGGGGCAAACTCGACCAACAATACTACCACTTCTGCTCCCAGCTTAGGAGCAGCTGAAAAGCTTAATGTAGCAGGTGTGTATGGCAATTACTGAAATTATTTATGGGCTGTTTAATCTGAACCTTTTCTCTCATGAGCATAACATGATTTTGCAGTGTTAGATATTTGGAATATCTTAGAAAACAAATTTCAAAGTCTGGCGTTTATCAATGGCAAACTGAAGTCCAAGCTCAGTGGAAGATCTTTCTTCTGTGGTAACTTGAACACATTAGAAAATCAAAACCTCTGCTGAAGGGAATAGTTTACCCATTTATAGTAGTGTTTCATGCTTTAAATGGTTGCACTTTAGAATGATAAAACTGGGGAGATCTTTTCTCTTGAAGCCTAACTATTTGGGTTGGTATCAATTTGCTCTGCCATTCTACCATAGGCACTTTATTGGTTATTAACTGAAAGAAAAGATTTATTATATCTGTTGGTCATGATTTAAAAATGTCTTTCCCTACAATGTTGAATGGCTCTTAGGATTTGACACAGAGAGATCACCTACCTGCTACATTCAGTTAAAATAAAAACATGTTTTGAGATGACATTAAGTCATTCATTTTGTCTTCAGTGAATGGATTGTTTTGTTCTGCCACCACATTGAAACAGATACTGCCAGTCCTGACTCACAGGAAAGTCTAAGTCCAATGATCTTTGCAGTCCCAAAAAGAGAACAGAGCAGAAGGGTTAAGGCAACTTGGTAAATAAGTTGATAACTGTGCTCCTGTGTCTTTTCTGTCCTTGTCTGTCCTGAAATAATGGTGAATGTTGAGAAGGTGTTACTTGCTGAAATTCTCAAAATAGAGAAGCAAATATGGTGAATATGCTGAATATGGTAGGGAAATGAATGTTTAGGAACAAGTCTAGGAAAGCAGATTTGCAAGTGATTGCCTGATGACAGTGTGGCAGCAGAGGTGCTCTCAGCTGCTCAGTTCTAACTGCATTTATCTGTACCAGGGTTCTAAAGTCATGTTCTCTTGGTTAGACAGACCTTTCCCTCCCCCCATCTCCCTCGTCTTGGTAAAACTGAAGGCAAATCAGGAACAAGTACCTGGAGAGGTGCAGCACCTGCAGGGTGCTGACAGGCTGTGCCACTTTCCTGCCACACAGCATCCAGCACAAGATCTTGGTTGGAAAAACTCCCACTGAGATGGAAAATGAATGAGTACAGCACTGTTAGAGTTTCTGGGCCATATATAAAATGAAAAACATCCCTGTATATTTTCTTTACAGCTGGACAAAAGAGACTTGCTCTGTTATTTCCTTAGATTTGCAGATAATTGGAACATGGATACTCATGTTGTTGCTTTAAAATTTATAGGCAAAGGTTCATTGTTCTTACCTGAAAAGGAAACATCTTTCATCAGTTCTTAGGGTGATTTGAATGTTGTTTATTATTCTTGGAGTGGGCTAGATTCACAATTTTGGTGTTCAGGAGCAACACTGAAAGAGCCTGGTCAGAGTTTTCCGTTTGCAGTGTTTGCATTTCTTTGTACTGCCTGAGGCTTGCTCTGTGGCAAAGAACACAATTCCTCTTATTAGGGCCACAGGTTTTTTACCTTTGACTCTTGGTACACTGAGTTTAAAATGTCTGAAGCAACTGTTAAACAGCAGCAACAGGAAAAACCTTTAGATAAGAGTTCCTTAAGGTTCGATCGATGTGTTGTGCTGATGACTGGATAATGTCACTGCTCTGGTACCTCTGGACTGGACAGTACTTGGAGTTAGAGTAGATCTTCAACCTAATCCCTCTGTTAAGTGCCTGCTCTTCATCCATTTGAAGCAATCAGTGGCAATTACTCAGATCAGAGGCAGCCAAATGGAAATGACAAACTTGTCTCTACTTCATTGTTTGTGGCAGTTTCCTGACAGCACACTCTGGAAGCCTTATGATTCCAGCATAATTGTAATATAAATATCTGCTCTGTTAGGAAGGAATTGTTCAGAAAATAAGCTAGGTGAGGACATTGTGACAATACCAATGTTGGTTTTGTCTGTAATATTTCTACAACATCCCTTTTATATTGTGTTAGAGCAATTGAGGTAATGTGAAAATTGTGGTGAAGGCATTTTGTTACCCAACAGTTTGTCATTTTACTGCAGTTGAAGCAGCTATGTGTACAAATACAGATGATACTTTTCTTTATAACATTCAGCTATACACTACAAAGTGATCACAACAAGCATGTTAGGATTACCCTTCCTCTCTTTACCAGTTGTAATATTTTAATGCTGACTTTAGACAAATTCATATCAGCGGTTGTTAATAATTTTGGTCTTTCTGTCTGGATAACCGTAGTGTTTGTGGAGCATCTGATTAACAAAACATTTAATAATTTTGGTAATCTTTTTTTAAAGGCTTCTTGAGGTTTGTTGTTTTGGGGGCTTTTTTTGCATCAGAGTTGCTGCTTAAAACTCTGCAGTAAATTCAGTGTTTTGTAGCCTCGTTTGTCAGTGGAAGAGTGCAATGTCATTAGCAGGCTTTCCTACAGGATCCTGCTTCCAGTGGAGCTACGTCCTGCATTTATTGTTTTTGGATTGAGATTTCACAGTACAGTGAGACCTCTGAGTCTGTAATTTGTACAGCCATGCCCCTTTACCTATGGAAAGCCTTTCTGAAATAAGTGAGGCTTCATGTTCACCCTGTGATCTATTGACACTGCTTGTAAACCTTGGTAGTGAAGAGTGGAGCCACAAATCATCCTGAGATCAGCATTTTGTTCCCCCTGACCTTGTGTAAAGGTTACTGTGTTATATACTACTGGAGTAGATAGAAATGATAAAATAAGACATAGAATGACAGGAAGGTGATTATGCTGTAAGTATTTATCCTCACTGCTGATTATAACAAATTCAAGAGCAAAACGGTATTTTTCTTACAATTTAAAATTCACTATGATGGCAGGCTAGCCTGGTCAATCTGAATATACTGCAAGCTTTTCTTCGTTGTGTATTTTAAGTATTGATAACACTTCTGTGGAAAAAAAAATAGTACTCACTTGCAAACCAGGAAGAACAGAGATTATGATGATTAATCAGCATTTCTTCTTCTGAGACCTCTCTGCAAGTATAGAAGTTAATAAATAGCAAAGCTTTTTTTTCTTGGTTTCAAACCATGTTCAACATAACAAAACATAGTCTTGACTGTGTAAAGCCAGGTGAGCCACAAAATCTGGGGAAGTCCAGTGTTGGGCCAGGACATGTTAAAACCTGGAGTTTATAATCCACTGTCATTTACTTCCTGAAGGAATGAGCAATAACTGACAGCAGAAGAAAGTGGAAGCACTGGCGTGGGAAATAATCAAGTTGTTTAGCAGTTTGGAAAAAATACCTATCTTTGTTTCAAGTTATGAAATAATGTTTTTTTCTTTTTAAGTTGTTCCACATCTGGTCATCAAGTGTGGTGTAGAACTGAAGAAGCAGTGGTGAAATCTACCATAAAAATATCACTCTGTGATGGTGTGGAGTTTTT
The DNA here is from genome assembly GCA_013399915.1 of Illadopsis cleaveri. Lineage (NCBI taxonomy): Eukaryota > Metazoa > Chordata > Aves > Passeriformes > Timaliidae > Illadopsis > Illadopsis cleaveri. The sequence continues at coordinate 1,497,351 of VXBB01012525.1, forward strand.
GGCAGATAACAGTATCTGAAGAAAATCCATCTGGATTAGACTTCTTCATGATAAGAAAGTGATAATGGTAATAGAAATTATTGAGGATTTAGCAAAGACTGTAGCTTAACTGTCTCTGAAGGAGATGAACTCAAACTTTGTTTTGATTCAGTCTTGAGTTTTGATCACAGGGCTGGAACACCAGTCTCTGATTTTGTGACTCTCAATCTAATTGCTATGTATATGTAGACTGTACTGTGTGTTCCTACCCTTACTGTGTTTATTGTGGCACTACACCTAGTTCTCCCCCTGAAGTTAGTTTTATGGAATCTTTCATTAAGGGAAGCCCAAGAACAAAACAGCTTTTTTGCTCTTTTTGACTGTATGAGAGGATAATAGAGCATGAGCTCTTCCTAGCATAAATATCTTTAATCCTAGAGGAGTTGAGGATGGGACTTGTGGTAGAGTGTGAGGCTGCATAGAATATGTTGAAAAGCAAAGCTGTGAACACTTGGGGAGTTTGAGTGGGAGCTTAAGTGTTACTTCTCCCCCCCGCCCCTCTTTTTAGATCCATGTGTAAAATCGTAAGCATATTTTGCCTTTTCTCCTTCCTTCCACAAAACTATCAAACAATCTGGTGGTTTTGATACAGACAATTTTCAACTGCTTTTTCAGAACCTCCATTTTGTTTATGAAAGAATGATTTGTTAATAAAGGTGCTTATAAAGCTTTGGCTGATTGGTTTTAAAAGCAATAAAGCCGTCTTTCCTTCTCTCTCTTTTTTCTGTTTATCTAAGTTGTATCTGAAAAGCTTCTGAGATACTTGATAGCCATCCTTTTTGCATCTGTGGGAAGTAATATATTCCCATACACACAGGAAAGTATTAATCTAAACTTTGGGTGTCTATGAGATAGGAGTTTTCATTGGCCTTTAGACCAGGAAGCTTTGAGGCACTGCCACAAGGGACATCCTAAGTAAATTTTAAGTTGCTGTTGTAGAAATGATTAACCAGAAATGAGGAAATACAAAACCATGGTGCTTTCAAGCAGAGCTTGTCTACAGGGCTGCTACTGTTGTAGCTGCATCTTTGGTTCCGTGTGACAGGCACAGGATCAGTTTGGTTTAGGCAATTTAGTTTTTAACAGTTGTGATAAGATAATCACAGTTAAGATAAAAACAGTTAAGATAATGATAAAAGAAATCCTTGATTTTTGCGGGACAGAATTGCACTGTCATGGTTCATCAGATAGGGCAATCTGCTTGCACAAACATGATCAGACAGTTCTCTCTTTTCTTCATGTGGTATTTTTGGTAAGCAGTGGGAGTGGGGTTAGTGTGTTGTGTTATGGGTTTCTTTAGAGGTGGTCATCGCTCTTTCTGTGCTTGTTCAGTGAAAAGCTAAATTTTTGATAGTCTTGACCATCTAACAGCCCAGATAAAATAATTGTACTGAAAACTCTTCCAGGCTGGTTGTTTACAAAATGTTCTTTTGCCTTGAAAAGTGCTGCTTTGAATGATTTTAATTGTGTGTCATTGATCCTACAAAAATGAACAAGTGCAGGTTTATGTTAAATCCTCCTCAGCCTTCCCCTTGTACACAGCTGGTGCTTGGAGGATTCTTGCTAAGCCTAAGGACAGCCCAGGCTCAGGTTGCTGCATGTAACAGTGAGGGAGGACATTTCTGGTGTGTCTGTTCGAAGTTTTCATAGCTTTTCTGCCTTGTGCATTAACTTGTTCTGCTGTGTTGGCTGCTCGATTTCCTTTTAACAACTTTAGTTTTAACATCTTTAAAGTCCCTCATTAAGATGCAGACTTCAGTGTATACTTGTCATTTAAGACATGATGGCTTGGATGCCTGTCAGGTATCTGGCATCCTTGGTGAATATGTAGCACGGCAGGCTGACAAGTCAGCTTTGGCATTGCTACAAGAAGGCTTTTTTTAATGTTTCCATGGTGAGAAGGACCTTTGTCGTGGTATTTCCATGTCCTTATTCCTGAAGGTTTGGAGCTGCCACACTGAAGCCTTTTAGGTCGAGCGGGAAAGACTCAGGTAACCTCAGGATCAGTGGATTTGTTTCCATGGCTCTCTGATGATTTTGTTACAAAGCCTCCTTAGTTTTAGCAGTCTGCAACCACACTTCCACCATAGTCCTGTACTTGCAGAGATTAAGAAAGCTTAGATACTGCATATTGCTTTAAATTCCAAAGCTCCCCTCCTGTTTTGAGAAGACTAGAGCAGACTTTTCATTAGTCAATATGGTGTGTCGTGCCTCAGAAAACAAACCTGCTTCCCCTCAGGGCACCAGTATGTACCAGTTGTAAGAGGGTGTGGGACTGCATTGGCTCTGATAGACAAGACTGCAGCTTCCTGGAGGTGGTTTTGCTTTGACTCGTGTTTATTGTGCCTTATTCGTTGTATTCTTTTTCCACACTGTATATGTGTATTCACGAAGATTTCCCCCCCTCCCATAAAGGCAGTTGTGTGGAGCTGGGGAGTTTTGTGTGCCCTCAGACCTGACTGTTGCAGCACAGTGTGGTGTGTGCAGAAGACCACAGGTGAATATTTTCCACTGCAGTGCAAAGCTGTGTTAATAATGCTGAAGGGGGCTCTTAGTGGTCCCCTGGGCTGCATTTTGATTAAGCACTTGACTACTGCTTGAATTCTCCTAACGCTGCATTGATTTCAGTAGTGCTAATGGAACACAGCAGCACAGCTTGTGTGAGGATGGACTAGAGGTAGAAAAGTTAATTTGCTTTAAATCATACAAACACTTTACTACAGAAGTTTCTAAAATGTTGGTAGAAAGCATTTTGTGCTCTGCATTTAAAGTCTTGAAAGCTTTAGCTCATTTGATTGAATATGTTGTTAGTGCTTTCAGCTCACACTGCAAATTCTCTCTTTAAAGAAATCTTACCAGCTGGAGATGAAAAATGTGAATTGAATTGAGAATGTGTTAATTAGTTGGAGAAGGGGAAGAGGATCTTGCACAAACTAAACCAGCATTAACTACAGTCTAACCACAGATATCAGCTTTCAGGACTGAAATAGAAACAGAGAACAGTCATATGAATTAAAGCATGAATAGTACTTATATGTAATGATCAAAACCAGAAGGTGAACAGAGATAAAATTGGTGAAGATTTGATCAGATGTGATTACTCTGACCTTATAATACTAGAGAGGTTCTGTATTTTATGAGATCTGCTGATGGGAACACTTTTGACTTGAGCTATTATCTGTGCTGTATATCATCAAAAATACTTTAATATGCACTAGTCTGAAAATCAGAGTTTAAGCCTCAAGGTTCCAAAGTACATCATTTTTAGTGTCGTGTTAAATTCTTAATACATTTCCATTCTCAGAAGAGCCCCAAGCAGGTCCTTAGCAGAGTAGGTAGGCTGCTGGTGTCAGCTTGCAGTTTCAGCTGTGTTGCAGCCTTTTCATTTGCTTTAACCAATATCCCTATTTTAAAACTCTTATGACAAACAGAGCACCTATCAAACAGCACTCACTGCTGAGTGACTAATTATAACTCTTATTCAGTGTACTGTCTTAGTGGAATATTTCTAGACTTCCTAACTGTCTGGCGGAGAAAAATTGAAGCAGAATTTTTTAGCCTATTACAGAGCACATTATTTGAAGGATGTGCAATATAGGAAAGGGAGAAAATATGCATGTAGCACTTACTACTGCTCATTTTTTACTGTTTTATTAAAGAGCAACTTGAAAGCAAACAAAAATCAATTCCCTACCGCAGACTGTGCTTTTAGCCACATCATTCTCAACGTGGGTGTTGTCAATGTTCACTATTAAAAATAAAAACCTGTGGACATGGAATTTAAATGCAGGAGGCAATGAAGTCCTGTGTCTGTGAGCTGGTATTTGGGTGCTGAAAGCCTGGGGCTTTGGCAGGTGCAGTTGCTGGTAGCAAGCAACAAGAGAGAAGCTTCTTTTCCAGTGCAAGGTTGGTGGCTTAGCTCAAATTTGCCACATCGTTGATGCTGACGTGCCAGACTTTGCACTGAAACAACTGAGGATTGTTCACAAGTTCAGGTTCACCTGCTGTGCTCTAACCATGTCTGGTGCAAAGCTGTAGATCATTTGTGAAGGGAACATATGGCTCCTTTCTAAACATGAGGATGGAGTTTGTTAGTTACATTTTAAATATCCCAGGACCTCACAAACAGTATTCAAAGAGGTTTTTTTAAATCTGCAGTTGGTTGGTGTTTTATCAATATTTTTCTTTTTTTTTTCCAGGATGCTCTGGAACTCTGTACCAACTCTGCACCAACTGCATGATTTTAGATTTATAATATGCTATGCTCATGTTTTTTGTTTGTTGGTGCATTGACTTTTAATGTAACATCATATGAGATAAATGTTTAATAATTATGTTTTTTCATAACAGTGTCAAGAGGAGATAAGCTATGCATGAATTCAAAAACACTTTGGTGTGTGTAGAACAGGAATTAATATAATGGCTCACACAAAGTTTAGGAGAAAAAAGTGGTTATTAACTACTGTTACTTTGTACTAACTTGACAGTTGTATTTCTAACTTTTTTCTTGGCTGAAAGTTTTGAGTTTTGGCTGGGAGAAGAGATTTCAGAGCTTGCATTTTAAATTTCATAAATCCTAATTAAGGATAAAATTTCTTGTGGTTTCTCAAATACTGTTTTCCAACAAAACTAACTTTAGTGTCTGGCTTAATGTAGTTTTTCCCTTCAGGAAAGAATGATCCAACATGAATTTGCTAACAGCATAATACATCTATGCAGACTTTTTAAAAAGAATCCCCATAAGATATTAGGATTTGGGATTTTATCTCTAAATGATGAAAAACTCCTAAGTCTTGACTTACATGTTAATGCTTGCTTTTCATGTTTTGGAAGATCCTGATGTGTAGATTGGCATCCCTAGGGTTCCACTTCTTCATCTCCCTTGTCTTTATGATCACACTCAGAAGTGTAAATTGCTGGTATCTGGTTGAGGTTGGTCTCAGCTGCTCATGGGAAACACAAAATTTGGTTACCTCTGGATTCCTGATTAAGGAGGGCCAGCTGTGAGGCGTTACCAACAAGCTCGAGCACCCCCTCCATGCTGAGTTAAAATGAGCAGCAAGAGGAGCAGAAATGTGATTCTTCTTAAAGGATCTGATCATTATGAAAGAATTTGGGAGGGATGATTCTCAGCCCAGAAGTCACACTGACTGCGGCCAAGAAGAAAGGGTACAACCAGAGCAAGTCGTAGTTGACTGGAACTGTCAGGATTATTCACTGGTGAATTCAGAGTTCTGCAATGAGTTCTCAGGCTTATGTGTGGAAACCAGCAGTGACTTGCCCATTTCTACAGGCAGTTGTTGCTTTGGACAGCAGTTCTTGATGTGGATGTGTTTCCAGTCTGACTGCATCAGCTGGCTTCCTGTTCACGGGCATGGAGGAAAGACTGCTTCTCTAGGGAATGCTCAGATGCAGCAGAATTACATTTCTCTGTTCCTTCTCCTGTTCTTTCACATTCATTTCCTCTTGTATGCACATCTTGCTGTATTTTTTTCTGTTCTGGATAGTAGTTTTATGTAAATTGTTTCATGAGACTGCTTGCATGAAAGTTTTACGGAATTGCCTTCACTGTGCTATTACCTGATGAACAGCTGAGAATGAAGCAAGTGAAAGCTGATGTAGGTGTTTGAGATATAGATCCATGGTGAGGCTGAATGGGAACATTTTTGAGGAAGGTGAATCCTAGGGGTGTTTATTGTTGCTGGCAAGAAGGGGGAAAGATGTCAGATACTCTTGGTAATACTCCCAGACACATTAATATTTCAACATGGTTAGAGGTGATAAAGGTGGGCGTTAGTGTTCCCTGTACAGACAGATTATCCTGGAGAGATCCATGTTCTGCTTGTGTGTAACCCATCCCACTGGAAGAACAATTGTGGGACTTCTCTGGAAAAGCCTTATTGGCCACAGGGGAGACCAGAAGCCTGAGAAAGTCTGTAGCTTGTGCTGAGAAAAATGTCTGTCCCTTCATTTTTACTTCTTGGAATGGACAGGAGCAGGGAGGGCTGGGAGGGTTTCTTCTTGGGAAGTATCTGTGTGGTACTGCCACAGCTGGTGGGAGCTGGTGCAATGTGTGACATGGAAGAGGGGTTTTATTCTTGCACATAGATCTCATAAATACTGGGATCCTGTAAAACCTTGTGAGCAATAAACAACAGCAAAGATCTTTTGTCAACAAAAACACACTGGGATGCAGAGAATGTGTTCACACATGACAGAAACAAACATGTAAACTGCAGTTGTGTATCTACCAAAAATCAGGCTGTTATCCGTATTTTGAGGTTTTTTCTTCATCTTTTCTTTCTTCAACAGGCCATGAGATCCCCATTAAAATGAAATATGGTGTAGGTGATAGACTTGACACTATGTGCTGTAAAACAAGGAATTATAGCTTGTGCTTATGTATTACCCTGTACTTAATAGGACTTAAGGAGAAGAGAGGATTTGCTTGACTAACCTTCTGAAGAGGAAAGGCGTCATATGATAGCATAATTAACTTGAGATAGAAGACTTTTTTTTATTTTAAATGACAAAATTCATGGCTCATTCTTGTTGGCAAGCTATACCCAGGCATTCAGCATTTTCCACCCTAAATTCAGTATAATGCTGAAAGTTGAACTTTCCCTGTGCTTGAGCTACATCTCTGATGTTGTACCAGCAATTTCAGATGCCTTTTTTTTGTTTTAGGAGGATCTTGAATTTGACATGCCTTATGTAAAACTGTTATTTTGTATTCAGACTTATGAGTTAGAAGAAAAAAAAAAAAAGAAAAGCCACTAACCCTTTTAGACCATAAAGCTCTTCTAATGGAATTTTACTGATTATTGAAAATTACCATATTAGTAACCATGCCACTTTACTACTGTTACATCTCAGGTACTGATTTGGGTGTGGTGCAAGTGGCAGGTCTGATTCCTGAACTGCAGTAAAGCAAAATGTCCTATTATTATGTAGCTCTACTAACTGAATTGAGAATATACTTTAAATTGCTGCTATCTGTATGCATGCTCTGTATGTTCTTATTCAGAGCAGAAATCAGAGCCTTAGATGTCGGTGGTCTGGTCTGCAAGAATCCCACGAGGATAAGAAGATAGTCAGAATATTTGAAAGTGCTTATTGATTTGGAATTACAAAGTCATTGTACAAACTACTTTGCTTCAGTGCTATTGTCATTGGCAGTACAGCTCAGTTTGTCAAATCACTCCTGCTGCAGAGACTGACAAAGTGGGGACTTCCTGCCACGACCCTTCTTTCCCCATCAAGTTCATTTTGCAATGCTTGACTCACATTTCAAGTTCTATCTTTAGAAGAAGTTATTTGCAAAAAATTGGAAAATAGATCAGGTTGTGGGTTTTCCATATAATAATATAATGCAACATTCTAACTTTTACCCACAGATTTTTGTTGCTATTCTATTCTAATAGTGCAGCTTTTTTTTTTTTTTCTTTTTTTTTTTTCTTTTTTTTTTTTTCCTTTTTTTTTTTGTATTTTCTTCTGGGCTCTCTAATTAACATATTCTGGATGAAATTGTGCACAGTTACTGCCACATCATAAAGTGTTCCTAGGTTGATGGCTGGCTGACTTTAATGATCTTGATTCTTGCCCATAGGAAAAGCCAGAAATGATGCAGGTATAATTTAGGTAACTGTGGGATGAACTACCTAAATTGAAAATCTTCTCCTCCACTGCCTTTGGCAAGAATCTCTCCACCATGGTAATAATTTCTCTTGGCTTAAAGGCCTGTGTTAGAGGGTTCTTCTAAGAAGAAAATCCCTTGGAGCTGAAGGGGTAATGTCCTTTAAAACTGCTGCTTTTTCCTTGACTCATGGGCTAGAAATCTTGCTCTATATTACAGTCTTTAATTCATTGCACTAATCTAGAATGAAAAAAAATATTAAAATGGCAAAAAAAGAAGAAAAAAGGAAGAAAAAAAGAAGAAAAAAAGATCTGGGGAGACCATAGGAAATATTTCTTGTGAGATGTGATGTAGTGCTACTCAGTTGTTAAATTAGATCATATTGCAACATTTATTAATTGGGTCATATATCTGGTGCCAAGTTTCAGGTCATGGGTATTTGATAAAGTGATAGCAGAGCTTGAAAAACTAGTTTTGTGTTTAAGAGCCATATACATCCTATAAGTGTTTGACAAATGAAAATAAATTGCTGCAATTTAGTAGCTTTAAACACACTTTGATTAGGAAAATATTTTCTTTTTGTTATTTTTAGTATGGATTAACTTAAATTTTGAGTCTTCCTAGATTGATTTCTGTAAATGAGCACTTTTACTTCTAGTCATAGTTGAAATCTATGCAATCATTTTCTTGTGTGGTCAAAAAGGAGCACACTGAGTTTTAATGTTATAACAAATGTTACCCAGTAGGATCCCTCAGTTAGTCTGGACTGTGGATTCATGACAATAAAAGGCAGGATGCATCAGGCTCTCTGTCAGAAGTGCGAAATGTAGCTCAGTTATGGTCTGTGTTTCTCTTTAGATCTCATAAATGGAGCCCAGGAACAGTGTGAATTGCCTCCTATGGATGGTTTTCCTCACTGTGAAGGGAAAATAAAGGTAAGTGAACTGGTTTTAATCTTACGTGCATTCTATTAAAAATGGAACATACGTTGCAAGAGGTCACTACTCAGTGGTGTAGAACAAGAACAACTGAGTCAAAAAATAGGATATTTAGGACTGTGTGTCACTGCTGCATTGCTCACCTCAAGCCTTTAATACTACTGCTGCACAGAAATGAAGTGGCATCCTCTTAAGACAGGAAAGAATTGCCATTTTAAAGTGCTGTATTATTTACTGAAAAGCCTTATTGTTTGAATGCTGTCTTGTTATTCAGAAGGTTCTCCTTTTGGAAAAGCCCTGTTTTCTTCCCCATGATGAGTGATTCGGTGCTCCCCTGCCCCAGGACTGTGATTCTGTGGGTATCTCACTCCAGCCCCTTTTTCAGCATGACATTTCTTTGCACTTCTTTCATCTCTTTGCCCACAGGTCTGTGTGGTTCCTCTATTCCCCTTTTCTCCTGAAAACGTTCTGCCTCTTCTGCTCACACGTAGCCAGTGCCTAAGTGTGCAGCCAGAATTCTGGAATTCACAGTGAATTCTACATTAGTCCTGTATTTTACTAATAATGCAGTTGGAAAGGCTAAATATCACAATCCATCAGACTTTAGTTGGAAAGGAAAAAAAGGAAAAGGCAATAAAACCAAAGAAGCAAACTCTGACAAACTTGCAGAGATGGAGGTTTTTAAGGGTTTTTGTTGGTTTTTTTTTCCCCAAGAAATGTTTCAAATGTAAGGGATACTGATTTATTACTGTGAATGCCCCATTGCTAAAAGTTCAAGGCCAGGTTGGATGGGGCTCAGAGCAACCTGGTCTAATGGAAGCTGTCCCTGCCCATGGCAGGTGTCTTGGAATGAAATGATCTTTAAGCTCTCTTCCAACTCAAACCATTCTGTGATTCTATGATTAGTGGTGGACAACAGTAAAATTTCTGCTTGCTTAAATACCCAAGTATTTGTGAAATTAAAAGTCTCTACATTTTTAATCTCTGGTCTGTGTTTTGATCTGTTTTGGCAAGCAGGCTGCATAGTGACTATATGTGTAATAAATTACTTGAATATTGAAATATGAACTGAAATTTATTATTCGCTTCTGCAGAAATGACAGATTCTTGGCAGATTTCAGTCTTGGTAACTGAAATGATCTGTGAAATTCTAGAGAGAGTATATCATGGTGGGGAGCACACAATGCATTCAACTCCAGCCACAGCCAAATGTCTGGATCCCCATTTTATTGTCCTTTTGATATTTGTCCCTGCTTGCCTGGCTGCCAGTTTGTATAACCTGTGCTCACATCTGCTGTGTTGATGCTTCCCCAGCATTACTGAGTGCAGGGATGTAGTATGCTGCTAATCATTAATGAAATTCCTGGTTTGTTATTTGTGATATTTGTGGCCACTTTGCCACTTCCTCCATTATTCCTGGGTGTGAAACAGAGCTATTTTGTTGTATTTTAACCTAATAAACTTTTGTGTCCTTTGTTCTGTTACAGTGGATGAAAGATATGTGGCGATCGGATCCCTGTTATGCAAGCTATGGTGTAGATGGGTCCACATGCTCCTTTTTTATTTACCTCAGTGAGGTCAGTAATCTTCAAATCTGCTGAAGGGGAACATCATATTGCCTTCATAGCTTTGGTAACTGTACTTTTCTCGAAAGAAATCATCATTTTGTTCAGAATAATTGTGTAAAGAGGAAAAAGTTATTAAAACGGAAATAATAACTGCTATTATTCATAAATTCTGCAGGGGTTTCTAGCCTGGAGAACTCCAAAGTTTGTAACTGCAGTGATGTAGCAGCACCTCTCCAGGGGGTCCATGTTGGGTATCCTGTTAAACCTGGGTGTGAAGCTCAGTCAGAGATCTTTGCCTTTAAACACTTTTGCTTTTAGTGCAGCTGCTGAGATACTAATAGGGAGGTGTTTGGAATGGAAAATTTAGAAAGTGCTGCTAGATGGTCCATTGTCCTAAGCAGCACGGCCACTTCCCGCTCAGACACTCTTTGTCAATTGTGGAATCTGTTAGCAGAAACAAAAAAGAAACCTGAATGTCTCAGTTTTGCAGCTATATTGGCTAAAGCCTTTGGTACCTGTCACAGCCTGAGGTATTTTGTGCACAGCTGATTAGGGTGCTCATCCTAGTGAGGTGTTTTTTTCTATTTCCCAAGAATTAATTTCTTGTTTCCCAAGAATTAATTTTGTCAGTCAATTATCATAAGCTCTATTACTGGCTTGGAGTGCATGCACCAGAAATAGTCAGGTATATTTGATCACTCTTTGACCTCTTCTTTCTTATAAGTGGAATTTTGATAACTTATGGCAACTGATCTTAGAAGTAGTGTTGACATCCAGTGGCTCACTGCTTGCAAAGAACTGAAAGAGCCAATGTGGCTGCAGGATTGCAACTAATAATACTTTTGTAGCTTCTGTAGGATTGGGAGGGTTGGGCTGGGATTTTAAATTACATATCTGAGATTAAAACAGTAAGTCTATTACAATAAGTAACTGGGTTGTAATCAAAGCACTTTCTGTTGATTTACTCAGTTGACTGACATTGAACTTCTGGGGGTGTTGCTTGAAGCAGCAATAGTTAAATCCATATCCAAAACATTTATCTGAAGGCATAACAAAGGCTGGCTTGAATCACAGTTTTGACTCATTCCATTTCTAGCACCCAGTGTTGATTTATTTATGGACTGTGAAGCTGTGGAAGGAAAAGATACTGGATGACTGTATTATTTATCTTGTTATTTATCATAGAGGCTAGAGATATGGTTTCATAATCATGTGAAGTTGATCTAAGGTTTCTACTAGAAGGTTTTGTTTTAGCATCAGCAGAGCTATGTTTGGTCATTAGTATTCTGTCAACCAGCAGGTGCTTCATGGTTTTAATGCAGATATATCTTAAAAATGATGATGTATCTCAACTGAATGTGAGAATCTAATGTTCTTCAATGACATTTATTATTTTGCATTTCTGTTAAATCCCAGTTTTTTATGTGACAGTCTTCCCTTATCATCAGTTTTGGAAAGTCAGTTGTTGCTATTAACTGTTTCATAATTGATCTTTCATGGCCAAATGTGAGCAGAGTTTCAGGGGCCAAATGGTTGTTTTTTCAAGGGGCTTGGGATTTGATATTTTTCTTTAAGCAGCAACATTTAATTTGGTCAACTTTTCATTTCGTGAAGGAATAGACATGCAATTAGCCTGTGTGCATATTTGGTAACTTCAGAAAAAGGTCTTGTCCTTTTTTTTTTTTCTTAAAGTATTTGCTTATGACAGAATGTAAAACTAATATTGGGTGAGCTGTTATTAACCTTGAGTTTAAATTTGGCATTTTTAATCCTATGATTAATTTCATGATTAATGTCCAGCAGCAGAGGTTGAAAGCTTAAATGTTTGCGAATGCAAGCATGAAATGAAATTCTAATAACACTACAATGATGTGGATTTATGAGGTGTGTTGGCTGCTAGGGATAACTTGGAAATGCTGTTGCAAGAGTAATTTGTCAAAGTGGACAGTGATGAAGAGTTGACAGTTTATAGCGTCTTTGCACAGCTGAATGATAAATGTGCCTACAGAGCTCTCAAGTCAGAACTGCTGATTTAAAATATTAAAATGCATTAGGGTAATGGAAAGGATATTACTGTTAAGATTTTTCTTTTTTACTTCAAGGTTGGACTATTGGAGTGAGATGATTGTGTACTTACATGTTTCAAAAGGCAATATATGCATCAAATTATGTACAACCTCAGTTTGGAAAAACGATGTGCATAAAATTATGCATATATCTACTTTTACTCTTAAAATCACCTGTACAATCTAGTGCCACAACAGTCTGTGCTCTTTCATACTCTTCTGGGATCTACTTTTTTCTTTCTGAAGCACTTCAGTTAGGGTGTTACATTATGCTCATCCAGTAGTCTTTGTAATGTAATTTTAAACTTGTAAACAAAGGAGCCTGAAATGTTCCATTTTGGGGTGCAATATGGGTCAGAACCACAGAGACACAAAGTAATTTATTAACCCATAACAGGGTGGCACTTCTGCAGGAACTTGGGAGCAGGTCTTCTCCCCTGCTCTGTGTCTTGGCTGCTTGAGCAGAATGGGAGGAGAGTGAAAAGCAAGAAGATACCCAGCATGTCCAGGCTTCTGCCTTTTATTTGAAGCTGTCCCCTGTACAAACTTGCAGATGAAACAGAATTTTTGCTCCTCTTTCTCACTGTTTTTCTTCAGGCACTGGATCATTCTTGGGGTCTGATATGCAACTGTGTGGTCATGGAATGGCTTGGGTTGGAAAGGACTTTAAAGCTCATCCTGTTCAAACCCCTGCCATGGGCAGGGACACCTTCCACTGTCCCAGGCTGCTCCAAGCCCTGTCCAACCTGACGTTGGACACTTCCAGGGATGGGGCAGCCACAGCTTCTCTGGGCGCCCTATGCCAGGGCCTCACCACCCTCTGGTCCTCAGAACATAAATTTTGCTGGAATCTTTGAAGAGTGGATGAGATACAAATGGCCTGAATAGCAAAACCAGAGCCAGACAGGGATTTGAAATAGCAAACATTAAAAAGCAAGTTAAACTTCCTTCCTTTTAACTGTGATGCCCACAGAGAAGAGCGAGTTACTTTTAAACTTAGCATTTAGTTATGAAAAAGGCAGTTGTTTAACACTGTAATGGCATTGGCACAGTTATCATTTTCAGGGATGGCATTGCCTCTGGGGAGAAATGCGAAAAAATTAATTTCTAGGCAGTACAAAAATATATGTCACTGCAAAATGTCAGTTTGCCACTGAAGAATGAAGCTTTTAAAAATATCTTCTAGAAAATGTGTTTTTTACACTATTTCCATGCTTAAAAAAAGAAGTGGAGAAAGTAGAAGGGACTTATAGATTTTTTTTTATTATTTTTTTTTTCCTTTCTTTAACTACATATGTTTTTCTCTGAGAGGACTGCTTTCCACACAGGATGGGACTGGTGCTGTGCCTGGTGGTCAGCTGGTAGCTGTGGTGCAAGTCACCACCTCCCATTACACTGGTGTTTACCTGCTGGAGCTGGGCAGGTCTGTCTAAAATCCCAGGCTTTAGATCTCCAGCTCACCTTTCAGGTGCACGTGTAATTTTTGGTACCCATCTTGGAATCCAACACTTCAAAGATTTAAAACTGGTTTGAATTCCAGTCTGTGAGACTCCTGTAGCTTTTGCATGTGTGCTAATGCACTGCTGGAGAGAATTCTTGTTTTCAGTCCTTCAGACTTGATGGAAACACGAGGCATAGTTTGGTTGTTGGGAGTATTTTCCTTCACACTCTTCTGCTTTGAGAGCTAAAGCAGAAAAACACAAGCCAAAGGTGATTTTGAACATGGATTTGTTTCCAGGGTGCAAGCTGTAGTCTGAGGCACAATTTAGTGAAAATTTCTAGGTATCATAATTATAGAGGTTCCTTAAAACCCTGTGGTTTTTCTGGTTTACTGCAGTTTGCTCACATCCATGGGGAAGTCCCCTTTTCACAACTTCTGCTGCTAATCCTGGACATTGAGTTAATGATTTACTTTTCTTCAGTGTAATGTACCATCAAACCAGCTTCTTTCAATTCTGTGCAAACACTCAGAAATTTCACAAAACCAGTGTTGTTGTCTGAAGTGTGAGTCATCAGAAGTTCAGACTTACTTAGTCATCTTGCACATGTCTCTAAGAAACTGAAATGCTGATGAGAGTCAGCACTTTGTCCTCAAATTATCTGTTGGTGGATTGGCCTGGTTTGGGGTGATTTGGGCTCAGTTATTTTTTTCTTCTTCTGTCACATTAAACTAGGATTAGTCTTTTAATGACTTGTTGGAAAAGACACAAATGCCAGTGTATGAGAGGAATTGGGTAGAGTGCACATTACTGAAGTCAGACAAGAGGCCATTTGTTGACTGATGTGTGAAATGTTGTTTTGCAGTGTCAATGGGGCTGTGGGGCCCTAACACCCAACATTTGAGACTGTCTTTGGAAACAGTATCCTACTCCACTTCACTGGCCAGGCAGGCACTCATCTTACACACCACAGATTCTGTAACCCCATCAAAGGGATTCTGTCACTGAGGAAATGCTAAACAAAAAATATGAGTTGAGAAAGTCACCTTCCCAACTGGAGCTGTTCTTTCACATCAGAGTCTCAAAGGGATTTGTGGAATTACAAGTTCATTGCCTGCCTTCATACTGTCTGATAAATTTAAAGATGCATTTTCTTTCACCACGTATTACACTGGAATTTTTTGTTTGCGTATTCTTCTCTCTTGGACTGACTTAAGAGCAGCACTGTACCATGGATAGAAGTCTACTGAGCAGTGTGTTCACCTTGTATGCAAAGAAAGTTGTTTTAGCTTCCTTGTGGATGGGCTGCACCTGCCCTTTGGCAGAGTCCAAAATGAAGGTTATCCCAAGTGCTCAGAACGTACTCTTCAGCTCTGGCTTTATTCAACTCCCACTGTGACTCTTTGAAAGCATAAAGGTCTTTCTGAAATTTTGGATGTGGAGAGCTGCTGGCACAGTACCCTTTGATTCAATTTGGAAGATGCTCAGACTACTCCAGTGCTACAGGTGTTTGCCAGGTTCTTAAAACTCTGCTTGAAGTACTTGCTCTGTAATAGTCAAGTGCTGCAGTCTTGCCATGCATTCAGTTTCAGTGTGTGTCTGAGGAAGAGTCACTGGAACAGATACCTGCAAAGCTTCTATAAAGCAAGTACTCTTCAAATTTATTAGGTTTGTTTGGGGTTTTTTTGTCATCGTAAATCCTAGCCATTTACACCTCAGAGCAGTTCAGAACAGCAGCTTTTCTCTAGTATCTGGAGTCATGTAGCACTTAAATTTTGGACTTTTAAACTGCTGTGCAAGCCAACATTAAGGGGCTGGCTACTTACACTCCAGGCAGTGCTGTGACTAATGTGATTCCAAACCAAGCAGGGAGCACTTGACTTCTCAGGTGGACATGGTTTCCTGAGCAAGATCAAAGACTGACTAATGCACTTGATTTGCATTGAATTCAGTACCAGGAACAGGAGGCACAGCTGGTCTTATTCAAAAATACGACAGTACAAAGATAAATATAGTGTGTTCTGAATAATAGCTTAGCATTTGTATCACTCATCCAAAAAATGGTCTGTCTTCAAATCTGCAGTTGCTGCTTCCCAACAGTCGTCTTTAACTGCTGATCTGTCTGGTATCACATCCTTCCTATTAAATAATTTACATGACAGTACAACAGGAGGTTGCTATGGAAAGAATAAGCTGGAGAAAGAACTGATGGTAACCCAGTGAAGGCAGTGCTGGAAACAGGGAATAGGAGTCCTGGTTCCTTCCTCAGAGGCAACTTTAGTGTTTGGTCTTAAATGATCAAATGAACAAGTTAAAGAGCAGGATCCAAATGAGCATCACTGCCTTCCTTCACCTTGCTCAAAATTAGGGCTTGTTGGATGTAGATCTTCTGTACCTAAACAAATACAAAGCTGAAGTATTTATATATTTCTGATGGAGTTTTCGTCTAGACTCACTTCAGTGATATCAAATCCTTTCTGCCATCATTGCTAAAGATCAATAAGGAAAAATGAGAGCCAGACCAACTGCAGACACTGATATTACTTTGAATCTATTCCTTAAATGTTTATTTGTCATGAGAATTATTGTAATTTTTTTTTAGACTAGAGGGAATATTTCTAAAAGTCTAAAAGAACTGTATTTGTTTTTCAGTCAGTGAGGCATGCAGTGAACTGTCCTTGGCAGCCCTGAAAAATCTGCAATTCCTTTAGGATGCCTTGTGGTGCAATGTGAAATACATGAAGTCAGAAAAGGGGCACGTACAGTAGTCCTTGAAATGTCATATCTTAATTTAGATCAGTTCTAATGCTAGGAATAATGCAAAATTTGTATTAAAACAAAGAAAAAATACCAGAGAGAGTTTGTGACTCTGCATGATTTGTAATGTGGAGCTTGCAACTCCCTTCTGCCACAACTTTATAGTTGTAAAAGTTAGGATTGATAATTGCTACAATTTCTGATGTGGTTCCAGAGTTGAAGACCACTGAAGAATCAGATGTTTTTAGGGGAGGTTGATAAGTCACTGCTTTCAAATGTTGTATTAAATACAGTGAGTAGGTCAAGTCATAGCATTCAAAATGCTTTTTTATAATTTGCCTGAGGAACCCAAGGTTGATACATTTCTTCCCTTTAATGAGGTTAGGATGGCTATTCATTTATTTTCATGTGATTGGCCTTCTAGGCAATCATATGGTGTGATCTTAAGCCTTTAATCTGTAATGCTCCAGGCTTCTGCAGCATGATTAAGCTAAAATTGTGTTCTGACCAGTCTGGGATTGGAGGAACCATAAGAGCAACTCTGACTTTCAATTCTCTGGGGGTTGTGAACTTAATCAGCACTGATGGGGTGTCTTAGCCAGTTGATAAATTTTTGCCTTTCCCCCTTTTCACAGTGCAGTCATGTTTCAGTTTTCATGGGTTTGCTTCCAACCCTGAGATTCCTCCTTCCCCAGAGCAGGCAAGTCTAATTTCTTAAGGTACATAAATAATAAGGATTCCACACACCAGGCAAGTTCCCTGGGGACAGCTCAGAAGCTCTCAGTGTCTTGAATCCATTTGCTATTTCTTCACTGACTTCTCCCTGTTGTACTTTCTTGTTTTCTAGTGGACAATATTGCAGTATTGAATTTGCATTGATCATGTTTCTCTAAGAATCACAGCTGTTGAAGCTTGTGAATATTGTTACTTATGTTATAATTACCTTATTTATAGCCTTCAAACATGGTGGCTTTGATTCTGTGATGATTCTTGCTTTTTTGGTCTGCATTGCTACAAGGTAGAACTTTGATCCTTTGATTTAGCAGGCTTTGTCTTTTTATAAAAATATTCTAGGGAGATGGAAATGTTCCAAAATACATATTTTTGTAAGGTCTAGAAGCATAAAAAACTTCTTGAAAACAGTTTAGAACTGCTCAGGGAAATTGTATTTGAGCATTTAACAGTTGACCTCTGACTTGACCTTCTGTTTTCATTACCATGAATATCTAAATGTGACTTTTGGTTGCAAATTTGCTGGGTTAAAAGAGCATTGAATTGCAAAAAGTAATCTTAAGCTTTTCCTGCAAATAAAGCAGTTTTATCTTGAAATAATCACCTTATTATCAGCTGATGCCTTATTTAGGCCATCAGGTTAACTTAAAGGTGTAATATAAAGGCAGAGAGTGGAGGCTTTGGTCAAGCAGCTGAAAATAAAGTAACATTATTTATTTTGATGTGATTGTTTTACAGGTTGAAAATTGGTGTCCTCGTTTACCTTGGAGAGCAAAAAATCCTAATGAAGAAACAGATCAAAAAACAGTGGTAAGAACAACCATGTCCTTAACAAGGACAAACATGAGCAGTAATTCAGTAATTGTGATTCATGCAAAATATCCTGGAATCCTGTGCCCCATAAATGCTAAAAAGATTAAAATTTACAATTTTTATTCCTCAGTTCTTCAAAGCTGAAAGGAATCCTCCTTGGCATGTGTAGCTCATGTATCCAGTCATTGCATTGTGCTCTTGCTGATGGATTTTCATTAAAAACACTTTTGTGTTTAAATTTATTAAATACTGTATGCAGATACTGAGAAAAATTACAAATCCACAGACTGCTCACCAATGTTAAGTATATGTGAAAATTTCCATTTTTATTGTTCCAAAAATCTGCACCTTTTTAAAAAAACTGCCTTAATGGAAAAGGCTTATGTGTGTTTCAGGTTTGTAGTAACATTTTGATTACTCCTAATTTTTTTCCCAGTAAATACTATACAGCACACAGAGTTGTTTCTAAATTGTTACAGCATAATTATGTAGCAATTAGGTATTTTAAGATAATTTAATTGCTGGGCTGCATATGAACACTACTTACATAATATAGGTATAGGCTGTCTGATTCTGTAAAACCAATTGATCTTAGAACAGTCTAGCTTTAAATGAGTATTTCCTTTAAAATTTATACCCTAGTAATGTTTCTTCCTTTCTGGTATGATTGGAGACTTCCTTGTGTTTGGAAGATTCATGATATACATAAATCTTGAGCCTACTGTTCTGTATTATGATTTAGACATACCTTTACCTCATTTTGAAGCACATGAACAAAACTAGATCTTATATTGCAGAAATAAATTCATTGTGAAACATTGCAAATGTATTCTGGGCTACCAAGTACTACTGATAAAAATAACAGTTATTTATGTAG